>JASDQU010210408.1:2386-12833 GCA_032191745.1 Picea mariana
AATGGCAATGTCATACTGCTGGATACCTATGAACATAATGGGCCGGCTCGTGATGAGACCTCCCATCCTCTTGGTTAGGTCTTGTTTTTGTTATTTTTCTTAGGGTCCCTTTACTTTCTTATCGAGAGGCCTTTTATTGCCTTCTCGGGGATCCCTGGGCGAAGCATCTCTAGGTTTCATTTCTTATGGCTTTTATCTTTTACCAGCTGCTTTTACCTCCTGGGCCTTTAGCCCCTTCTTCCCACAAGACAAAGTATAACCCCTAAAAGGTCATCCTAATGGCTGGACTAGGGGAATGGGATGGATGTGCAGGAGACAAGATGAAAAATGATAGAATGGTGGGAGCAGACGATGGCTCTGCAAATCCCCCTTGGTGGCTAACCAAAACCCATGAATACCAGCTTGCTAAGTCACCCCATTAATCACCCCAACAATGGTCAAGTGGATTAGTGTAAGATCCAAGCAGTTATCAGAAATGACAGTAACCTAATGCATATATAAGAAGGTTATAACGATCAAACATGACACATACCATGATACCTTGGACCAATTACCTCATGGAGCAAGAGTCCTTTCCGATGCAAGTCCAAGCCGATGGTGATGGAAGCTACTGCTGTTGACAGGACAAGTCTGGCGAAGAAGAGGAAGGATGGGCCCTCCAGGGCCATGCTCAGGTCAATCCTGCTCTCAGTACTTCATGTCTAGGACCTGTGGGCCTCGAGACATGATCTCCTAGTTATCCCTAGATATCGGGGATAACAATGACCACTAATGAGACAGTTGAGCATATACCTTGTGGACCAGCGAACAAGGAAGTATATGCGCCTATGGATTGTGGGGACAGGTATATTACCGATGAGGACACAACCATTTGGGATCCAAGTTCAGCTAACACTAGTGTAATGATTGATACAGTGACACATACATGATACAAAATGATATGCAGTGGTATACAATGGTATGCAGTGGTGTGTAGTGGTATGCAGTGGTATGCAGAGGGATACAGTGGTACACAGTGGGATGCAGTGGAGTTCAGGGGAGAGTCATACTCTCACTTGATGGAGCATGGAGGGTCCAGAGGAGGATGATCCACTCTTTTGCGGCAGTATGTGGATTCTAGAGGCCGTACTCTCAGAAGTAGTAGTGTTTGTGATGATGGAGGGAGTATGATGTAGTGTTTGTGACTCTAGAGACACCTTTGGAGGCATGCAATGGTATGGGAGTAGCATGGAGTCCGAGTTCTATTCAAATAGTCCATTAGCGCATAGGGATGAGTTCCATGGAGCGGTACACTTCTCAAAGATTGATCTTCGATTGGAATATCACCAGGGCAGGGTCAATGAGCAGGGTACTCACAGGACTATTCTTAGGTATCCTTATGAGTCTTTTATCATGCTCTTGGGACTGACCAACACACCTACCACTTACCAGATTGGCCTACAGTTGCAGAGGTTTTTGTTTCTATTCTTTGATGCTCTCAATATATACAGCAAGACATGGGAGGATCCCTTGAGACAGTTGGATGAGACATGGGGAATTATAGACACGACAGAAAGTACTTATTTAGGGCATGTGGTCAATCCATAGGATGACAGGGATAGATTGAGAGATGACAAGATCTACTACAGAGGTGACACATATCTAGTCCTTGAGGCCACACTTAGGGAGATGATCATGAGAGCGATGCATGATACACCTTTAGTAGGACTTCCCGGGGACTTGTATGAGCATGAGGTACCACAGATGGTAGAGCTCCTTTACAAGAAGGTGTCTAGACTCCAGACGTTGTTAGAGTACATTATCAGGAGTAGGGAAATTAGATTTCTCTGTGCGGTTTGGAAAGAGCAGGACAGATTAGCATGCACGAAGTTGAATCCTAGTATCTGGTTTCCATTAGTTGATTGCATACAAGGATTAGAGACGATGATCGGCTGGATTCCAATAGTTATCAGTATGGCACGGCAGGAGTCCGTAGGAATTGGAAGTGGTAGAATTCCAAATTGGCTATGGGATCTAGGGATTCATCTGACTGATAGATTGCTTTGGATTGTGGTGATGACCGCAAAGTGATGACAGTGTTTGGTTTGTTTTATTTTTGGGACACGAATAGAGGGGTTGAGACCTATCCTATATGGCAGGACATATTTTCTTTTTTGATACCTAGGATAGAGTCCGATAGTGGATTTGCAAACCTTGGCTTCACGAAGATACCTTTGCAGGTTAAGATTCTTGATAGCAAGGTCAACCCCTATAGGTCTTTTAGTGTGGGATTCTAGAAGATGAGGATGTAGACTGGACATGTTGGTCCGATGGTTATGATCAGAGTGGTGCAATGTCAGCATGGTGGTTCCCTTCGGAGATTAGCTTAGAACCTTGGGATTACATGGCTGGACAGTCCAGTGATTGATAGAGATGAGAGGATCTTTATCAGGGAAAATTTCTTAGATTTCCCATTGGGCTTTAGTCTATAGGAGGGCGTTTCACTTTTTAGTGATTCGCTGAGAGTTTGTAGTGCCTCACTTTGGCGACAGTATGTTCAGCTAGAGGAGACCATAATTGTCTTAGGGATGTGGTGGAGGCCAGGATCATTTTCTACAATGGTCGATTGTTATTTTCAGAAGTTTACTCCTAGGGTGCAGGGGATTGGTTCCCTAGTTGAGTGGTTCTCTGAGGAGCTGAATGAGTTTTAGCAATATCGAGTTTCTCTACTTATTGACAGTACTCAAGAAGCCTCTTATGTTAGTACCTTGTCGGACAGTGAGTTGAGCGAAGGATACTTCACATCTTCCAGGTTGGTTTGGGATCCTGGTATCATTTATAGTTTCAGTTTGGTTCAGGTTGTCAAGCATCACGCTATGATGGCATTGCTTGAGGACAACCAATGTTTTGGAAGGGAGGAATGTAATGTCCCCATTTTTGGATTCCCCTACTTTACAGTCGGAGGCGACCTTATGGGTTTATGTCAACTTGGCCAAAGGGGTGAATGGAGGTTAACAATGGACTCGGGCAAATTAGAGGAGTTATATGAGGCCCAGCTTAGTCCATTTATAGTATTTCATCATCAAGATCACTTTTGCACACTTCGTTCTTGGTTCCGTGACATTCTGACAATTCCTATAAATTATGAGTATTTATGAGTATAAATTAATTAAATACATTAATGGTGTTATTCGGATCATATTATCAAAGAGAATACCTTAGTGCAATAGCTCGTTGGAACCAAAACAAAAAGATCTAAATGGTGGAGAGGATAAAAAGTGACTTTCAATGGTCAAAAATGCTTTTAAGTCAAATAAATCACTTTTTGGAGTAAAAAAGGGTGAATAAATTATAAAGTGATTTTACTAAAGTTAAATTAAAAGTCACTTGAAGGGAAAAAAGAAAAGGGTATAAAAGTACAATGAAAGCTTATTCTCTCATTATGTTGATGATTATGGATTTGATTTGAAGAGCTCTTGGAGCCTTTGAGGGTTTGGAGTAAACCCTAGTCAGGATTGATTTCGATGGTGAAAGATTCCACCCTAGCTGATCAAGCTTCGTTTCGGTGGTGAGAGATCCACCCTAGCCATTGATTGGGACGGCCATCCATGTCTTCCATTTGGATCTATTGTTACAAAGGGAGTTATATATACCTTTCTGCAGCATATTGGGGTTTCAGTGAAGGCATATTTTCCTACGGAAGTCGATTTCTCTTGTGGGAGCTGAGTTTATCTTGGAGGAGGTCGAATTCCTTGTGGAGGGTTGTTTCCTACTTGCAGAGGGAGAATCTCTTGGGAAGACAGCATATTATAGGATAGAGGTCGAGCCCTTTGATTGGGAGGCTGATTTCTGATGTGGGAGCTGATTTTTCTACAGCAGCAGACCGAATAATCTTGGGAAAAACGTTTTTAGGAGGGCCAGCAACCGTCATTCATTGTTCTCATCAGTTTGCAGTCACAAAGCGAGGTCGATTATGTCTATATCAGTTGTGAGGGTTTAAGGAAGGGAACCATCCCTTGTTTCCCAACTCGTGGACAGAAGAAGGGGGCTGAAATCATCTCTAAAGGGGCCGTAGCCACTTCTGCAGTTTGTGCAGGCAGAGAGGGTCTGAAACAGTCTTAAGGGTAGCTGCAAATCGTGCTGGGAAGAGACAATTATTACTGGTGCATTTGTTGAGGATTTAGAGTTGTCAAACCCTGCATTTCCTCTTCTCTTTGGACTGTCTCCTTATCATCAAATCATGGGTCACTTACAGGGGATCAAATGGTACCATTGTCTGCTGTGAATGCTGATCAAAAGGAGCGGCTGCTTCAACCCATTATTGGCTGCATTCATATGCTGAAAACAATATCTTGAAGGGAGAGCTTCTGGTGTACGGAAGCTGCCCAAGCTCGATGATCTACAGGTCAGACTTAATAAACAAACCAGAATTGTGACTGCTGGTTATGTCCGAGTTTGTCATTGCTGAGTTTGTTAATTGTTGTATTTACTTACTGTTATAACAGCTAGAATAAAGTCTGTCATCATTTGCACATCCAATATATTTGTTGCCTTTGGGTAGGGAATAAAATAAGTTCCATTTGTATCTCAAACTATCATGGGTTTGCTGCAAATTGTTTGACAAAAGAACTGAACTAAATAACACAAAAAACCAATCAGCAGTCAACTGCTTGCCAAAACTCTAAACCAAGCAACATAAAACATATCACCAGATAAGCACTCAAGCACATCAGCAAATAGCAAGGGAAATATATCAGCAGTTAAGGGAATGTTACAGTGGAATCTTAGCTAGATTGTGAATTGTTTGATGAAAGTCATGAACCAAAAAGCACAAATATATCAGCTGTAAGGGAAGGGTTATTGCACCTTGCTAGGTTTTGTTTGCTCTAGGGAGTAAAACGGCTTACACCCCTAGAGAAGTAAGAAACCCTAGCTTACACAAGAAACTCCATTAACCCAATTGATAAGGCATGAATCTACTTGCATAGGAGATACAATAGTGTTGCATTGGTATACATGAAATATTAAGATATTGCAATTGTCTAAGTTGGATTTGATTCTACATGATATAAGCCTTCTTGTGCCCTAGGGGTGTCTTGATTGGCATTGTAATTCTCTTTGCTGTTATAAATTAATGCTACAGCCATTAGGGCTGCTGCAAAATCATCTTTTCTTCATCTATTACTCACTATTCTACCACTAAAATTCACTTGCAAACTGCCGTCATTAAACTACTTGTTATTCGCTATCTTTTGGGTGGATTGTTTGCTAATTTTGGTGGCTAGAAGTTGTTGCTGTAGCAATTGTTTGCTACAGCCATTAAGTTGTTATAAAAACTTTCTGATAACATCACATAACAGCCCCCTAATCACCACCAAAATCTTGTTTTAATCATTGGAAGTTTGACTAGTCATTGCTAGTTTTATTTCTTATATCTTGTATTAGATTTTGGATGGATAAATTTGCAGCTATTAATATCATTCATTGCTGGTCTATATAATTCTATAGTGCTGCACTTTGGGACAGCAAGGATTGTTTCTTGATTCCCCTTGATTAAAGGGTTGGTTTATCATCTTTTGTCGTGTTCATCTTTTGATTAACATTGTTTTGCAGGTATCTAACACTTGGCAACCATTCACCTTCTTACAAGACTCATTATCAATGCTTTCTTGATCTCCAAACTTAACCTATAGGGGTGCTCATTCATCATCATCTCACTTTCCATCTCAATCCCCCTAAGGTCACCGGGATTCCCCCTTTGTGGTGATTGCATTATCACTGAAACAAGGGGAGTGTCTATCTAAGGTGACAGTGGGTAGGTACTCCCGTAATTGTCTCACCTTTGTGGTTTTGGTTGGGCTTTGCCCAAGCTACAATCCGTGCGATAACATGGACCAGCTGACCGGGAAGTGTATTCATCCGCTGATTTGGGAAATGGGTATATTACAAATGTGGACGCATCAATCTGAGATCTAGGTTCAAGTGACACTAGTGGAGTGGATGTACAGGATAAGATAAAAAGGGAGCAGAATGATACATGGGTATACAATGGTATACAGTGATATACAGTGATGGTGCAGAGAGTGTTTGTAATAATTTCAAGTCATATAGTGATATATTTATACAGTACCTTCTTGAGAAGTTTGGGGGTCATTAACACTTGGATACAGTACCTAGTTTCTTAATGAGCATGTGGTATACAATGATATACAGTGATGATATAGAGAGTGTTTGTAACAATGATAAGAAGTACTAAGTCATTCTAGCCATCCAAAGTACTTGACAAAGGTCCTATACCAACAGCAACCAAAACAAAGGGGTTTCACAGTGAGTTTTGAGTATGACAACAAACTGTTTGACAAAACGCCTGACCCAAAATACTCACTAAACATAGCAGCAGCCAGGAGAAATCATATCAGCAGAGGGTGGGTTATTACAAATATCTACAGACTAAAATGAAGTTATGAAGCTGCTGTGATCAGACAGAATCACAAGCTACAGGGACCACTTATACAAAGTCCTTTGTAGAAAGCTAGAAATAGTATTCTTATCAAACAATTAAATATGCCACAAGCAGGATGCTTTTGGAGCTTAGAAATATCTCTGAAAAGAACATCTACATCCAGCACATGTGGCTCATACAGCAATCAAGAAGAAAGCCTTATGGCAGAATTTTAATCAGAACAATAAAAAATAAGACTTAATGAGAAGAATTCTCGCCTTTAATGCTGCAATACCAAGAATACCAGATCCAGTTCCATAATCTAACACATGCTCCCCACCTTTCACAAATTCTTGTAGGAACAAGAGACATAGCCTAGTGGTAGGATGTTCCCCTGTGCCAAACGCAAGTCCTGGATCCAGTATTATATTTATAGCTATAGGATCCTGCAAAAAAAACCAAGCATAGATGAATGCAAATTCAAGAGAAAAGGGGCAATACATAATATTGGGGGCCGGAGCCATCATGCAGAAATGCAATAAAGGGTCGCAATACTACTCTGTGAAGCATGTGAGGGACAAAGGATTGAATCTAATAGTCGTTTAGGAAAGTCTCATAATTTGCATGAAGCATAGACAAATTGCATCTGCCATAGCAGAGCATACAGCCCAATTATAGTCATTTCAGTCTTGCAAGTTGTCAACTATATGTATAGTGCAAAACAAGCAGCAACACAAATGACTGAAATCACTGCTTGTATATTCTAATCTAAAGTCTAAACTTTAAAGAAAGCTTGATTTGCAAATTGATTCAAGCTTCACCATATACAAACTATACGATATTGAGGCAAAGAATTTGCATGCTAGCTTAACAGTGAGAAGAAAATATGGAAAATCTATGGAAAAGAACATCCAGGATTTGCAATGGTAGCCACCTTAGCAGATGCAATGTTTTCTTGAGAAAAATACATTGGATCAAAATTTACATTATAAAGTATCTTTCTGCATAAGACAGAATTTTTCATTTCCTAAAATAAACAAGTTATTAGAACATTAAAAACAAATTCATAGAAAATGGACAAATCAAAAGGATTTTGATTGTCAACAAGCTTAACCTGCAGCAGGAAAGGTAAGCTGTTTCCAAAAACTCAAACGTGCATCAAAGGGGAGACTACAAGTAAAAACTGAAGCTCTCAATGGCATGCAAATAAAATTTAAGATCGGATGCATGATTTAAGATTTAATAATCTAATGTATATCTTAAGTATATATTAAGGATGCATAATTATGTTTGTCTTTTCAGGAATCTTCTTACTCAAGGTCATAATGGCCATTAATATTTCTGTATACAACACTATATTATGTTCATCAATAAATTGTTCTTGTTTCTTTTGCTCTGCATCAAAACTATGGCCGTTAGAAATACTATAGTAATAGGCTCTGAGACACGAGGCTTAGTTTTCATAGGCCCATAGCTATGTGGTGCGTTGTGGAGCTGTTACCCCTCATATAGCATGAGGATTACACATGTGATTTTCATCACACATTACAGGGATTTGCAGGATGATAGCTTCACGAGGATGGTACTTCAATTAGGTTGCTCGAGTACTTTGGAATGGAGAAAACTCATTTCTCCCTTCTGATGGATTGTCATGGCTTGGCTGTCTCTTCATCGTTGCACAGCTTTTGTTGATGGATCAGCATGCCCTTGGATAGTTTATGATGATGCTTGCTACATTATATGACTTATATTAGTATCATGGTATTACTCCTTGCACATTTTTATGATGGTTCTGTTGACCACCTATTTCAACTAGGGGGTCAACTCCATGTGCCATGAAGCTATTTACTTGATGGTGCATCAAAGTTGAAGACTTACTGGTTCTACAAGGTATTTTTGACCTCAACATGTATTTTTGTAACTGGAATTTCCGCTCCCCTGCGTGGGATAATAATGTAATGGATCTGCATGGATCATATTGTAGGTTAGTTGCCTAGGACTTTATCATTAAAGAAGTCCTTTCATCAAGTGTTTTTTTTCCTCAGGTAATTAATTTGGCCTAACCAACCTTTTTAATTGCCCTTGTGTTTTTCACTCCCACAATAATCCTCCAAAGTGGTGAAAGGTATTATAATGATCGAGCCCAATGGGTGACTAGGGTCTTGGAATATTGTAAATGATTATGCTAGACATATCCTAGAGTCTTGCAGAATTCCGTCGAGTCTAAGCAGTTTTTTTTTTAATAAATTACCCAATTAATGGTAATTTAAATTAAATTTGATATAAAAATGTAAAAACTAGGTCCTTGGGGATTTTGATAGGGGTATGAGTACTCAAAAGAAATGGAACGAGACCCCGTACAACCTTGAACCAAGTTTCATCTCAATTGGACAAGTTTTGCTAGGTCATTGTCCATGAGAAGTCCAAGTCAGCAATTTAATTGCTTAATTGACAAAGTCAAAAATGTCATTTTTTTTGTAAAAATAAGTAAAAAGGTTTGAGAGAGAGTGGGAAAGGTTTCCTAACCTTTTTCCTAAGTTGGAAAAGTAATTTTCCACTTAAAGAACCCCCCTTGCTTAGCCAACAACTTAAAGTGATGTTCCCTTGCTAATTGACATGTGGGAATTAAAAAGTTTAAGTGAAAAAAATCACCTAAACCCTAATTTCTCCCCCCTTGGTGTCTAACCTCATGTTTGACCATAGGAAAAAGGTGTTTTCCCCCTTTACACCTCACCCCTCAAACCCTAACTCACTAAGAAAACCCTAAAAGTGACTCTTCCTTGACTTTGTCTATTTCTTTTGGATCTATGACACTTGTAATTCATCCAAGAGGAATCTCTCTCCTTTTCCAAGTATAAAAGAATGCTCACCCCCCCTCATTAGACATCTACTCTCAGTTATTTTTACTATGCCAAAATCTCTCTCTCTCTCTCTCTCTCTCTCTCTCTCTCTCTCTTCTTGTTCTCATTCTTTCTTCTCAAGCTTGTGGCAAGTATTTGCTCAAGTTTGTTTCTATTCTAATAAAGAAATCTTTGGAGGATCCATGGTGTTGAGAGTCTTCTTGGTGCCATCTACTATTGAGGTGATCTTGTTCTAGTTCTCTTTCTTGTGAATGCTTAGCTTATAGATCTAGAATAGGAACTCCAAGCAAAGTATTTTGCTTGGGTAGATTTGTGGTAGTATTATCATAGATCTAGTGAAGTGTTTATTTGGGTATTGCAAAGTATTTTGTTTTACCATCTAGATTTACTCACATCGTCTCTATTTTTGTAGCTTTCTTCACATGATTTGCAGGTTACCTAGGGTTTTATGTGAAGATTTCAGATCTAGAAATTTTCCATCTCACCCACTTAAACCTCTAAATATTTATGTTCTTTATTTCTGTACATTTTCATACTTCTTTTGGCATTCTAACTTCTTTGAATAGAGCATTTAAACATATTATACTTGTTGATTTTTACACAGAAAATTTATGGTTTGTTCTAACATAAATTTTCCCAAGATTTTGGTCTTTTTTGCATCTTTTCCAGCAAGCTTTGTTTGTTGATTTGTTGCAGCTCTGAACCAATAAGGAGGTGCTACAGCCCATTTGGGGCCATAAAACATCCAAGAGTAACCTCCTAAGCTAGGGTATTGAATACCCTCTTCTTCCTCTACTTTCTCACATTGTAAGCAAGTCCCAAGAGAGTCTCTAGAGCTTGCATTTCTCAAGTTTATTTAAATTTCTGCAATTTTTTATTTCTTGTGCTGACATCTAGCAAAGAGGATTGGCTTTGCCACCCATGCTATATCGTAAGGCTAGGACTTAGATTCTATTTTATGTTTTAAGTTTTATTTGTTTGCCCCACTTGTCTGTGATGTCCCGTCCCCAAGAGTAGGCCAGCAGGGAGTGACTTAGTAGTCTATATGTTCCCGTAGACTATAGTCAGGCACAAACAGGGAACCAGATGGAGAAATAAGGAGGAATTAAGGCTAAACGATAAATTAAGCCAAAAACTTAGGAAAAAGTCACTTAAGCCTAAGTCA
>JASDQU010210408.1:32939-56565 GCA_032191745.1 Picea mariana
GCATACCCACACACTCTGCGTCCCCACACACTTTGACACCCACGTCCCCACACACTATGCCTCTTTTCTTATTCCTTCCTAAACACATTGAAAATTACAAAGAGTATACTCACCATAGAGCATTTGTTTACTATGGTTTGAAGTACAAATGTTATGGTCCATCACCAAATTGATACAATAATCTCTCGTCTCCTTTGCTTAGCTATGTTACATGGATCCATCTTCTGATTTCATTCTTCTCACAATAATTATGTATGTAATACTTTGGCTTGATCCCCGAATTGTAAATGTATATGTACAGATGATACTTACGCTGGTGAGCAGGTATATTTTAGGCCAAAGAGTTTGTATATGAAACGTTGGGGAGCCTAACAATGTAAAATGTACATATAGTCGCATACATTAATAAAAATAATATCACAAATGTAGACCAATGGACGAAAAGAGTATGGGGGGCTAGGACTCCACGAGAGGGAAAGGTGAGGGGGTTAGGAATCCTAGGAAAGGGGCTAAGCCACATGCATGTTATATCCCTAGCCTAAAGTCATAGCCTTATATAAGCCTAAAGTCATAAATTTATGAGATATAACCTAAGTTCCTAAGTTATGGGAATGAGTTCCCAAGGGAAGGGGAACATGTGCCTTGGTTTCCATGTGTTAAAATAGAGGCATGCATATATAAAGTTGGGGCTTAGCGAGAAGGAAACCATTTTGACCATTTGTGCTATCATTGTTACCTACCAGTTTCCCTGGGTATATTGAGTGAGTTGAGGGAAGTTGTGTAACCTTGTTTTGTTTGTGAATCGCTTGAAATATAGGTGAATTCTATTGTGGATTTAGTGCACAATCCTCATTGGGTTTCCTTGAGGAAGGATGGAACCTTGGATTGAGAATTGTTTGGGTAGTTTCCCAAGGTGTGAAGCCAGGAGCATCCCTGGAGACTCCTGAGTGTAGTTGGATTTCTTGGAGCCATATAGCTTTGAAATTTCCTAGATGGCCTCTATTGGAGCCCTGGAAGGGAAGTGGGAAAAATTAAGGGATTGTGGTGTAGAGAAGGGGGTGCACTTCCTTGAGTTGTGCAGGTTGATGGGGAATGAGAGGATGTAGGTTGGAATTGTTGCTAGAGTGTGGTACCTTGGGTAGAGAATATTTGCACTAACCATGAGTCCTTAGCCAGATTGTTCCCTAGATTGTAAATGCATATGTACATATGATACTTAGGCTAGTGAGGCTGTATATTTTGGGTTGGAGAGCCTGTATATTGAAAGGCCAAACAACTTGTATATGAAAGGCTAGAGAGCCATATATTAATAAAAATAACACCATGATTGTAGAACAACAAACAAAAAAAGTATTGGGGCCTAGGACTCCATGACAGGGAAAGGTGAAGGGGCTAGGAAGCCTAGGAAAGGGGCTAAGCCACATGCATGTTATATCACTAGCCTAAAGTCATAACTTTATGAGATATAACATAAGTTCCTAAGTTATGGGAATGAGTTCACAAAGGAAGGGGAACGTGGGCCTTGGGTGCCATGTGTCAAAATAGAGGCATGGATATATAAAGTTGGGTCTTAGTGAGAAAGAAACCATTATTATGATTTGTGCTATCATTGTTACCTACCAGTCTCACTGGGTATGTTGGGTGAGTTGAGGGAAGCTTTGTAACCCTGCTTTATTCATGAATCCCTTGAATTCTAGGTGAATTCTATTGGGGATTTAGTGCACAATTCTCATTACGTTGCCTTGAGAAAGGTTCGAGCCCTGGAGTGAGAATTATTTGGGTAGTTACCCAAGGTGTGAATCTTGGAGGGTGCTTGGAGACTCTTGAGTGTAATTGGAGTTCTTGGAGTCATAGAGATTTGAGACTTATTGGTTGGCCTATGTTGGAGCCTTGGAAGGGAAGTGGGACAAATCAAGGGACTATGGTGTAGAGAAGGGGGTACACTTCCTTGGGTTGTGCAGACTTATGGGAAATGAGCGACTATAGGTTAAAATTGTCATTGGAGTGTGGTACCTTGGCTAGAAAATCCCTGCACTAACTGTGATACCTTAGCTTGGCTTAGGAAGCCTTTTCCTTAGTGGAGTCATAGCCCCAACTTGGGTTGACGTGCTTTCGAGAGAGCTGGGCATCGATGTTATTTGTGAACTGTTGTGGATATTCCACTGGACAGTTCGTCACAACATATCTAATAAAATATTGAAATCTTTACTGTGAAGGTTAATTTTGTAAGTTTTAAACCTGTGAAGTAAAGCAATGCATACAAATTCTTAAGCAAAACATAAATTAATCAATGACTCATATACATAGTACATAGAGATTTATGCTGGAAACTCTTAACCGAGAGATGACAAAGTGAATTGAATAAGTAAGTACAAGTTGACCCTAAAGATAATTAAAGAAAAGAATTACAAAATAAGAAAGTGTCAGGTCGGCCCTAATGTTAAAAGGAAGTGTCATAAAGGGTATAAATACATCTCATTAAACATTTATTTTTCAATACACACAAGTTTGTTAATGAACAAAGAGATATAAGTCAAATTTCAGAGGAAATATGAAGTAAAGAAAGCCAAATTTCTAGGAGGATTCAAGGAGTGAAACTTGGAGGAGTTTCAGAGAATATATTGAGTTATATTATCTACAGGATCATAGTATTCTAAGAAGTGAAGAATTGCAGAAGTTGAAGAAGTATCAGGAAGCATTATCAGGTTCTATGTGATGGTTGGTTGATGGTGATGATTTAATATAAAGTTTTATTATCTCTCATATATTCTTGGGTGGAAGGAAGGGGCAAGGATGTAGAGGTCAACCCTCTCTTGATATTGGAGGATTGTATCTTACTATTGGAGGTTTATCCCTTCCTTTATATTTGGAAGTTGTAGCTATCTTTGGAAATCATTACTTCCCTTGAACAATAACTATTGGTTATTTCTCGTATATTGTTCATGGTGTATTGTGGTGTATTGGTGTAACTCTTCTACTATTGTTTATTGCTCATTGGATATAATTGAATATATAATCTAGTTGAAGTATAAGTTGAAAAAGTTTCCAAATTGTACTTGATACTGATTCACCCCACTCTCAATATCAACAGAATGTGAATAATGTATTTCATGTATCCTTGATGAAAAAGTATATACACAATCCTAACCATGTTGTTGATTGGAATTTGATTCAAGTAGAGCCAAAGAGATGATTTCAGGTCCATCCAATGTGCATATTGGACATAAAAGTAAAAATGCTTCAGAATTGAGTTATAGAGTTGGTAAAAGTTTAGTGGACCTCCTATGGTCCAGAAGATGCTACTTGGGAGCATGAAGATGCCATGCGGGTATAGTACCCGCGAATTTTTGAGTAAATTTTGAAATTTTGATTTATGTTTTGTATACACATTGAGGACAGTGCTAAAATAAAGGGGAGGGGAATATAATACCTTGGTTTTGAGTCCCCATATTAAATAATTTATTTTGTTTATTTTATGAAAAGCTAGAGTGCCTGAACAATTAAAGTGGCCAACGTGTCTAGGAAATTTAATGCTACGATCATTATTAATAATAAAATATATCATTGGCTGCAAGACATACAAGGACAAGAGTTATAGAGGGCTATGATTCCACGAGAGAAGGGGATTAAGGGGGATTATTCATTTTCTCATATTTTATTTACCCATAATTGTTTTAATGGAAAGAAGTGGTTCCATGTGCTTCTTGGGGAAAGACCATGGGGTTCTTGATTTCCAAGTAAATATATAAACCCATCTTTGGGATGTTTTGGGGGTTCTTCTCCATACACACTTTCACACTTTCATTCGTTATTCTTCATTCATTCTTGTTCTTGGAATGAGACCATGGGGGCAAATTGATGAGGAAGAAGCCATTATTTGTTGGTTGTAGCAGTGACTGGTTTATTCCAACCATGAATTTGTTCTTGCATGTCTGAGATGCATTGGAATGTGTTGAATTCCATTCACAACTGCAAGTCTTGAGAGTCTGATCATGGATATTCTTGAATAGATGCATTGGAGCCTTGGAAGGAGTTGGACAACTTGAGAGACTACATGGCAGAGAAGGCAGTCCATTATCTTGGGTTGTGCAGGATGGAGAGAAGAGAGATGGTGTAATTTGGATTGTTGTGCATTGAGGAATGTATGAGAGCTTGAGCGCAGACTAGTTTTGGGAAGATGATTCACACCTTGGAACCATCCTTGTGGATTCATAGCCTTGGCTCAAGGCTGACATTCATATTGAGACTTGGAACGACAATGTCTACAGTTGGGTGGAATGTCCTTGGTTTGCAACCAGTTGGTGAGCCATTTTGATTAATATAAGTGCTCTCTATCATGTGTTTCTATGCTGTATATTTATTTCCACTGTGTATTAATTGATATCTCTGAGATGTGTATATTTGATGTGCTTGATTGCTGGTTATTTCTATGCATGGCATGTTTAAACATTATTTATACTATAGCATGAATCTTTATTATTGCATGTGATGTTATCAAGTTTATTTCATGCTTATTTAATAATTAAATGGTATCAGAATTTGAAATCAGTTTGGAACTGGGTTTTTGAGGCAGCGTGCTCGACCTGGGGGTGGCTGGGTACGTTACAAATATAAATATGTGTAAGGATGCACACACACACACACATGCTAAAAAGACATCATAAGACTGTCTGATTAAGTGAGATGTGAGGAAAAATTTGTACTTTCCTGGATTGGATAATGCCATGGATGCATGGATGACCCTATGATGGAGGGTGTGAGCATTTTGTTTAAATAATGCCTTGAGGAAGTATGTCATCCCTCAGAAAGAGCTAAGATGAAATGCTAAAAAGAGAGATGAGCAAGAGTGACCTTATTTGTTGGTTTCTATCTTGTAAATGTTGCATTACTGAGAGGGGGGGGTTAGGCAAATCAATAATGAACAATTATACCAATTATTAATCCTTTAAACCACACTGTATATTCTTTTACTTATTCAACCATGTTTTTTTTTCATCATCAATATCTTATTGTATCATAAGCATTAACATTCATCAGTGCATAATAAACAATAACAAACACATCCACACAATGCACAATACACCAATATTTACGTGGAAACCCAATGCGGTAGAAAACCATAGAATAGTTTTCTTATATGTCAAGAATTACATTCAAGGAAACACAAACTTCCAATTCTCTATCTACAACTCAAATGAGACATCGACCCCCTAGTTTCTCAAGCTACAACCCGAGGGAAGCTCCAACTCCCTAATTCTCTGGTTACAACCAGAAGGAGGCTACAACCCCCTATGTTCTTTGGCTACAACCACCTATCCTTACCCCGTCCAACCACCCTGAAATATAAGTAGAATGATGGAACCACTGTCACACTGTCACTATGAGATATATTGTTGTAAATCTGTACCAACATGTCCCATTGACTTGTAATCAACCTGTGCCACTATCCTATAACCAACCTGTACCTGTTCCTTTCCTATAAAAACAAAACTAAATACACCAACAACATGTACCAATACTCTCCTCAATATATCAGATCTGATAACATAGATATCATACCCAAAATCACAAGAATATCACTAAAACCATGTGCCAATAATTCACATTAATCATGTACATCAACCATGTACATCAACACTATGCAAATATAACCAACAACATGTACCAATAATGTATCAATAACAAACCAAACTATGTCTCTACAAGATGTATCAAGATCACCATGTACTTCAAGTATGTATCTCATCCATGTACCCAATCATATACCTCTACCCTATACCAATAACATACACCAAGATAACCAACAAGATACCTCTAGTAATGCACCACACTCTCCATAAATCAAATACCACAAATCCTCACATCAACCATGTGACACAACCTCGTTGTTATACAACCTCTATCTATACCAATAAATTCAGCAACACACCTCAACCAAAATCCCTCAAACATGAACCAATACTAAAATTCAATACATCTACCTCAGATCAACTCTACAGCAAGCCCTAAACTTCCAAGAGGGCATCCAACATATTTACAAGGAAAACCCTCAACCAGATTCATAGATTCAACACTACACATATGAAAACAATACCTTTTTCTTCTTGTAGCGTTCTGCTGTCGTGATTTTTCTGCCGCACTTTTTCTTCCATGGTTTTTCTGCCACGATTTTTTTGCTGCAATTTTTCTGCCACACTTTTCCTACCGCGATTTTTCTGCCGCACTTTTCCTGCCATGATTTTTCTGCCGCACTTTTTCTACCACACTTTTTCTCTATCAATAATACCTGCTCAAATAACCTTTCACAAAATAGATATTCAATTATATTCAATAGGTGCTAATGGGATACCCTTGCTCTCTTATTTATACTCTCCAAGTAGCTTCCTCTAGAAGTATCAACTTTTGTCCACTTAACCACTTTGTCCACTTAACTTATCCACTTTCCACAAATAGTAAGCTCTCCACTCCTAGTTGCAACTAACTTTATTATTTAATTAATTTATTTTGCAACCACTTTGACTTGTCCATAGATAGTAAACTCACCACTTCTTGTTGTGACCACTTTATTATTTAAATAATTTCTCTTTGAAACCACTTTGACTACTTTATTATTTAAATACTTTATCTTTACTCACAACTTCTTGTTGCAACTAACTTTTCTATAATTAGTCAATTCATAACTTCTTTGCCCTTAACCAACTTCTTGTTGCAACCAGTGTATTATTTAATTTATTTCTTGGTCAACCACTTTGACTATTCGATCTTCTCATCAAAACTACTTTACCATAATTACCAAACTCACAACTTCTTGTTGCAACTAATTTATTTTTAATTATTTTCTTAATGAAACAACTATACCTATGATTAACTCCTAATTAACATCAATTTGACTAGTAGACTTCTTCTAGGAGATTCTAGAATAATTGACTTCTTTGACCTTCTAGGGGCTTTGAGATAACTCATGAGGGTTCTCCAACTTCATATGGCCATAACTCTCTAACCATGAGGAGTTATGTTTCATGACTTTATACCTAAAACAGGCTCGGGTCCCTTACCCATGCCTTTGTGCTACCAAAATTCACTACCGGAGTTCTCCAAGGGTTGACATCAATCTACAATATCACTCTCCAAGGGTCGACATCAATGACAACCAACAGTCCAGACCAACTGTCCATCAACCTAAGCCAAATGTCTGACAACAAAGAGGGAAACATAATTTTGATTTTATTGGTGAGACTGGTCATGTAAGTGACTGTAAGGTCTCATCAAAACTAGATGATGTTAATTAAATGTGAATGAATGAGGTAAAAAGGTGCAAGTGATGCACATACATATATGTAGACATACATATACATTCTTTAAGGTATAATATGACTTCCTGATCAAGTAGGATGTGAGGCAAGATGTGTACTTTCCAAATCTGAGTAATACAATGGATGCATGGCTGACTCTATTCCGAAGAATCATGACTATTCGGTTTAAATAATAACTTGAGGAGGATGTGTTCCATGTCCTCAATAAAAGCTAATGTAAATTATTGAAAGAATAAATGAGTAGGGATTCTCTGTTGTCATGTTAAAAGGAAACATGATTAATCCTTTGAGGATTGCATGAGAATGATTGTGAACAATCATGAACTAAATGGTATTAAAGTAAAGATGCATGAGAAATGTAAAGTGTGCCTATGGTATACACACATAAACTCATGTTGATGCATGTGGTTAAGTGAATGAAAGAATAATTTGAATATAAACTAATAAGAATAATGTGCATATGCGAATGCATAATAGGAATGCATGCTTATATTCCTTATGGAAGATTGAGTAAATCTATGAAATAATGAAGTTGACGAATGATTCAAGATTGAGGTTATTCAGACTATTTGGACATGCAACAACAGAGTTGCGTGTTGAAGAAGTTCTCATGGAGGAATTGTGTAAAGATTTTGTTAGGAGAACAAAATCATAACATTAATAACTGTTGAGAATTCAATAGTGGGATGTAAATATTATTATTATAAGAATCTTGGATTACATTCTAAACCATAATACATGCATGGAGAGCATGCAAATGAATGTTAACCATTCTGATATCTGAATGGTAATGTGCATAATGCATAGGTTCATAATTCATTATGAACCAAAAGATTGTTGTTGTAGCATGCTTATGTATTCAATAAGGTCAAGGTGAACCTGACTAATATTTCTCAAGGATAAAGTAGGTAGATACTAGGAGGGAATAAATTTCAAAAGAAAAGGAAAAAGGAGGAATACTTTTCTCGCCTTAACCCCGAATTGCTTAACAGAGTTGTGAGCCTTAGAAGAATAGCTTTGAAAACAAGTACAATTGGAAAATAAATAACTAAATATGTTTAAATTAATAGGTTCGGTTGAGCCATGTTATGTAAAGGCAGTGAGGCCTTGGAAATAGTTCAAATGGACTGAAAGCCCCGGGATGTATAGAAGGATTTGGACAAGGGAAGAGTCCCTTGACTCTTTTCTTGTCATCTATTGTGTTTCTCTAGTATGAGAAATTTATATGTTGATGCATGTAATTGTTTTATAGATGAGAACATTGATGGTTGCAAGGTTATAGAGATAACTGAAAATTTTATTATGTTTGCACTTAGAAAAAACATAGAGAATAACGTAATGGAGTGATATGTTAGGACATATCTGAAATCGTTTGCTGATTTAAATGCTACATCACATGCATTTTTAATTAAATATGACAATTGATATATGATTGTGAATGTGATTATACCTACTATGTCTAGTAAAATATTGGAGTTGTTGAGGAAAGGATAACTGCTAATGGTGGATAGCCTCAAGTAGAGGTTAAATGCAAGAAGGCTGTTGATAAGAGATTGTTGAGGGACCTTGGGATTTCCCATGAAAGTACCACTAATGAGGTAATGTCAGAAAAGGTGTTGGCATCTAGGACAGGTATAAAAGTGTTCATACTTGTGTGGAATATGTTATGAAGGGATTGGGTAAGAATTCATTTTGTGATATTTTATTATCCTAATGATATGCATGTGATTCTAAGTGGATGTTGTATGCCATTGACACCCAAGTAGGGTATGACTAAGGAAGGAAGAACCTGGAGTATAGGGGGAGGAGCCTTTAATAACCAACGATGATTGAGGTCCTTGCAAATAAAATTCATGAACAAAGTGTCACGAATGCTTTTACTAATCAGGAATGATTGGGGACAAGGGTTATCATAAGAAGCACATAGAATTGAATGCATTGATGAAATGCATGTTTGCATAAGAGGGTAGGTAATGGAATGCCCATTATGGAATAAGGATCTTCCAATATTATACCAGAGTTAAAGAATGGTAAATAGAGAAATTGGGTAGCCATAAATATTGGCACCTTGGTTACCATAGGAGAAAGAATGTTTGAATGCATTCATATGAAATTTTAATTTGATAAAATGTATGTTGATTTGAGGTCATGATCAAATTAAAGAAAAATATATATAGTTCTGTTGTAATAATGAATGTGGATAGAGAATCCATATGGTAAAATTTTGGTTGAGCTCCAACCCACCAAGGAAAAGTTCATGATATGATAAGTAATAATCTGAAAATCAATGCAAGGGTGCATTGTGTGTGAATGTGTCCATGGAAATTGACACATTGATTAAATTCATTTGATGTTTGATTGCATTTCGAAAGGATTCGTATGCTAAAGTAATGCATGTGAAAGGAATGGTATTTTTTATTTTATTTTATATCACTGAAAGATGAAAGTGATTTAATTGTTAGTATGCACAATTTTGAAATTGTTCGTAAGCCAAAGCAAGTGTGCAAGGAAAATATAATGTGCATGAGAACTAACAATTTGTTTGACTGTGTGAATAAAAAATTATAGGAAGAAGTGTCTTGGCTATGGCATAAAGATAGGTCCATAAGGGGGACCAATGCCTGCTGGCTATGAAAGAGCCAAACTATTATGAGAAGGAAATCTCATACTTGTGAAATTGGTTCCTATGTGGAACAAATATGAAAATGAAAATGCGAAATTTGAAATCTGTGGGTGACAGATTTGAAATCAATTTGATTGGAATTGATGATAACATCTCATGAATTTTTGTATGAATGTGATACATGTGAGATGGAATATCTTTCTAGGGAGGAAAAATGATGGATGTCAAGCTAGAAAAAGGCTAATGTTGTGACATGAGAACCCTGTGATAAGCCAGGATCGCCATAGAATATGTTGTGTTGTGGTAAAATAGGATGGAGGTATGCCTCAACAGAGAAATTCAGAGGGATGCCTCGGCTGTAAGACTTGATGAAGTCTATGAAAATATTCTTGTGCGAGAAATCCTTGGCAAGGAAAGATGGATCACCAGAGGGACTGTACAATAGAGAAGGGGATGCGTGAGCATGGGCTTGGGCCTGGAAGGTGAGTGAAAACAAGGAATAAGAGACTTCGACGACTATTGTAGAGTGTTGATTTGGATCGCACACACAATGGGTATGCCAAAGGGGAAAATAGTGAGAGGATAGAATATGACAACCATATGGATGAAAATCCATAAAATGCATAAAAAAGTATTATGTTGATTGCAAATTTTGTCTTGAATTATGAACAATAATAAAATGTTATGCATACAATTATGAATTAAAATGCTTGTTGTTTGAAATTGTTGTAGGCATGTGCTAAATTCCAAAGAGTTTGGGAAAGGACCAGACTATGAAGGAAAGGAAGATGATGCTAAAGCAACTGAAGGATAAAGGCATGGTAGATGTACTGAGGAAGAACACTGAGGATGATGTTCCTTTGAAGATGGAGGGGATTGTAACACCCATTTTCTAAAACCCTAATTATAAGTAATTAATCATAGTTAATGATTTCCATGACATGGCATGTGAACAATGTAAATGCATTATTAATGTTGTCAACAAGTGACTTTGGGGGTGAAGCCTTGAAGTATTGGCCATGATACCACTAGAGGAAAGAGTGAGAAAACATAGGAAATAGGTTCATCATGCTAACATGAAAAAATTTCCCCCTTGCTAAAATATTTGATTTAAAAAAAATAAGTTATTTCCTTATCCCTAATTTCAAGGAAAATCAATTAATGAGGGAGGTTAGTAGTTGAAAAACCAACCACCTCAATGAATGGAAGCATGGAGGGCTGCCTGAGGTGACCAGAATGTTTTAGCTAGAGGAAAACAAGAAAGATCACCCTAGGTTCCCCATGATTTACCCACGCGCTACCTTCTAATAGAGTAAATAGAAGGACAATCAAGAAAGTTCCCAAGGTGTGCATGCAAGAGAAGCACATGAGAGGTAGAGAAGAGAAGAGAACTCTGAGTTCTGGCGAGTCAGAGGAAGACCAGACCCATAGGTGTGTGAAGAAGAGTGATTATACTAGAACAGAGAAGGCCCCATGAGTCCCTGACTATAACACAAGAGGGTTGCAGGCTTGATGCTAGTTGGAGAGAGATCCAACTGGGAAGGCATCTAATAAAACCCGTGGAGGCCCTGAGTTCAGTAGGAAGAAAGGGAGACTTATGTTGTTTCTCGATAAGTGGATGAGAGTAAACTCCCTGATGTATTTATTTATTTGATGAGTAAATAGTGATATATTCCTTGGTGGTATCATGGCCTAGAATGGGGGTGACCTGCTGCCAAAGTTACGACGAAAAAATAGCCTACGGTTGGGTGAAAATCCGTACACCCATGGTCAGTTGGCTGGCTGTAAATTGTAACAGATAAGTAATTTATGTGTTGTATAATTAAATAAATGAATGATTGATTTCTGTATTGTATGACTGGATGTATGAGTCTACCACACATATAAAATACTATTCCATTTACAATTCTATGTCCATGAATAGTCGTGGACTTGTAGAAAGTTGAAATATTGAATGTTTTGTCTCTTGTGTAGAAACTAATATGATAGTCATATTGGGTTTCCTGTGTAAGGAAGGAAGTTTTGTAACCTTCCTCCTAGACGAATGGCACCTTGATTGTAATAGTGGACCAAGGGGGCCAAAGAGGGTTGTAACGTTTGAGTTGAACCTTGGATTTAGAGTAAGCTAGGACTCTAGGTCTTCTAATGGTACTTATTATAGCTTAATCAACTGTAACCCTTCGCCTTGATACCAAGGCCAAAAAATTTCAAACCACGTCCATACATCACTATATGAGTGATGATACTCAACAACCATTGATTTCATAATTTGAATAGATCTTGGCCGTCCAAAGATGATCTTCTAACCCATCGAAGTATTCCTATACAACAACGAGGAATCATAATCATTAGATTGACGAACGGTTTTATGCCAACCATCGATCGTATGCCAACCGTCGATCGTATTTCTTAGCCAAGATATCAGACCTTACAGTACTATGATAATTCTAATTCCAAACCCCCTTTGGAGTCCCGATACACCGATAACCGAGAACCAGGGTTCCAACCCCTGGTTCCATGCCTCGCTACATAATTATGAGGAGAAGGAGAATGAAATCATATTGACGAAGTGTTCCATATTGGTAACCACAGTATCATGGGTTTGACACTTTTCCACATCTGGTTGCGAACGAGTAGAGTGTGGGCCCAAACAGTCTTAATATCTCTACATCGACATTCTTGAAATGTCGACCGTTAGATAGACAGGTCAAGAGATATCAACCATCGAATTTATAATAAATATTAGTAGGGGGTTCATGCCAGTATATCAGTGTATCGACTCTCAAGAAATCAGAAGGTTTTGAGTGTAAGACCTCGTCGAACAGTGAAAGCCTGATACTTGGTGGGAAATATTCCCACGCGGGGTTCCAAACCCCTATATTATATATATATATAAGTGTGAGAAGGAAGAGGACTCCACGTGTGATGTGGAGACCACGTAGGAAAATAGCATGGTAGAGGATGCCACACGATGTAAGATAATTCATCCATGGGTTAAGTGTGGGGTTAAGTAGGACCCAAAACCTCATGTCATCACCTCTAAATGATGGCCTTCGAATCTAAGGATGGAATGATCTCCACCATTGATCACGATGGAGAAACATCAATCAGACCCCATACCTCATGGATTTTAGGGTTACAAGAGCTCGATAAAGCGCCAAGGTATGACTTCTTTGGTCACTAGGCGATGACACACGTCCTCGTCATATGCCATACGAATGATCCATGTGTTGTATTGTGGGTGGGATATCACATCGGTCTTTCATATCACGACGTTGCACCCGTGGGACATGTTACATTTCCCCCATCACATATAACTCGCCAAGGCCCGAGATCCTTTGAGACAAGAACCATCAATGTGTGATTTGATGATTCAATTTCCACTGTCAAATGATAAAATCCAATTTACATGCTGGGATTGTGAACGAGCCACGGAAACCGTCAGATTTACTGGTGCAAGATCTTAGTCATAGATCTTGTGGGGTCATAACCCCAAGATTAACCAGTTAATAACCATGCCGTCCTAGGGATTAGGATATTTAATTACTTTGTAATCCCCAAAATCAGGATTTCTCAAATCCCATGACACACAAGAAGATTCCCGACATCCTATGCACAATGATATGTGTCACTTAACGAATGGCCCACGTGTCATCATGTGGGAGGGCCACGTGTCAGCCCTTGTTGCTGCCATGTGTCACCTTGATTTGGCATATTTAGATTAAGGTCTCGATGAAAAATAAGTTCCATGTATTTATTGGTATGGGTGTGTTGGTAGCTAATTCACTTTTAAATTATCCTATAAGCTGCCTACACCTATGTCTTGTGAACTTCAAGTTTTTCGCAATTTTCAAATGAACGATACTTTTATTCTTTGCGCCTTTTTGCACGCCTATCTTTGTTTTGTTTTCACGACTGTAAGCGTGAAAACTTAGTCCTCCAAAGTCACATTAGAATCATTGTTTGAACTGTTGTCATCCTTCTGATTGATATGCCCTTTGCGGTTACATTACACTTATCATTAACTACTTGGCGAATCTTTCGATCTGTACTCATTACTCATGCTTCGATTTATTATGTGGCTTGGTTTGCAATGCATTTGGATGTACATTCATTTAACCTTTGGTTTCATAAGATACATGGGTGTTATGATTAAAACTTTTATATATACCTTTCTTTCTAATTTAATGCCTATGTTTGTGTTTTCATAATTATCGATGTTTTGATTATATGAAAACCCATTTGTACATTGGTTAAACTATGAATATGAGCTGTCACAATACATCGACGCATGGTCAACATTTCATATTGGTTTCAAATTAAGCGTTGATGGTTTAAAACTATGGTGTAACGTTGATTATATGGCATAACACTTGTCATTTGTTTCATAGGTTAGCCAAGCAACATGATTTTCAAACCATGCTCATATTGATTGCACAACTTGATTCTATTGATTTTGTAAGTTATTGAGCATTTGGGTTTAAAATTTTTATGAATTGCCTCATCTTTTATTCTACATGGGGGTTATGATTTATTTGGTTTTTTAATCCTTATGTTAAATCTTTTTATAACTTTGGCTTGTCAACTATTATGAATTCGGTTGGCACTTTAAATAAAACGTTTGAATTATTACTTGGCGCATGTTTTGATCTATACGTCGAATGTTTTGGACATTATGGCATAGTGCTGGCGCGTGTTGGCATGCACATTGCATTTATTGGTTGTACACATGGCTTAATGGTTGGATTATTATAATGGAGTGAACAACTATGTAAACTGTCAATTGTACAATTGATATGATAGTTATGCATGGGTTTACTGCCTTCTACCACCCTCGCACACTTTGCATTGATGCTTGCCTCCTTACCAGGGTTACCTTTGTTGATTTTTGGGAAAATCTCTGAGCCTAATATGTTCAAACCCTTGTCCCTTAGCCTGGCTCATTGTGTGTTATCTCCTGGCTCCCGAAGGGCGAATTAAACCTCCAAGGTGTTCAGAGTCGGTTGTGGTTTCATTTTGCCAGAGAAGTTTGCCCCGTAATTGCCCCCAGAGTCACTTTTTTGCGTGAGTGATTCTGGGAAAACGGATTTGAATTAGCGCAAGCCGTTGAAAACCCAGAACCGTTTTTAGCCCCTTTACCCTCCTCATGGGCGGTTTCCTCAGAAATTGAGTGGCTATAGAGATCTAGCTCTCGTTTTCCAGGTCAATTTTTCAGTGGCTGGAACATGCGTTCTGAGTCTGTATGTATTTCCTGAGATCTGTTCTTCAGAACTCCCTCTCACCCAACAAGCCATCTCGTCGCTCCACAGGTATGTTTGATATCAATCATTTTTTGTAAATAATCTAGCTTTATATAATGAATTCAAATTCGGTTTTGAATAGCTCTGTTTACAGCGTGGATTGGTTTTAACACATAAGCATGCATTGCTGTATATAATTTCGTTTTGATAAATCGAATTTCGTTATCGTTTTAGTTTTGATTGGATTTGATGTTGATTCTATTAATCATAATGTGGATTTGATTGTTTTAAATTGGTTGCAATTGAATGTTCTGTTGCATCTATTATAGACACAAACCGTTTTGCATTTCGATTTTGAAACATGATCTATCCTTTGATCCGAATTGGTTATGATGCACATGATTGGTAAACGATGGTTATCTGTTACAATTTTATTCACATATGACTTTGACCAGCTCAGATACGGTTTGGATTATGTTTAAAAAATGGTTTTTGTTTTATATTTACCCAAATCGTGGATTGATGCAAATCGTAACAGCCATGCAAGTCCTGGCCAGTCAATTCGTTGTGGCCCGTCGACCCTGTTCTCTTTTGAATGGAAATAACAACGGATATTCAGTTATGAATGGATTTGTAAAATGGAAATGATCATGCCCAGGATAACGAATTGTTCTATATTTGATTCAAACCCGATTTTATTTGATTGCTACCCAGCTTATGGTTATCAATGCTGTTGAATCTTGACTGTGTAATGCCCAGCGATCTAAATCTAGGGTAACGATGGTTAATACTGTTATGCACTCTTCATTTGACTATGTCATAACAGCCTTTCCATATTGGTTTTTGATTGAAACGACATGTATATTTTTACAGCTGTAACAAATCTATTTTGTGTTCAATTATATCGATTATAATTATGTTGTGGCATATCATATCTTATATGATCACGATTCTGTTCGATTATGGTTGTATTGATTAACGATTACATCGTATCTTATGCRATTTGATTCACTGCTTAATTTCRTTTGATACGAAACAGGCCTGTCAARATTTGACSATGTTTTATGGTAACTRAAAAMAGAGCAKTCTTTACTCTGTTTCGATTGCATTCATTTTGATATTGTTTAATTTRAATGATAATTTCAATTGAATCATTAGTAATTCATTTTTTGATGATTATTAAAAGATGATTGGATTTGATTTCATTTGATTTCTGTCTGATTTCATATGCTATTTTAGACTAGCTACAGAATCAGATGATTCTGTAGCTAAGTCTGTAGAATCAATTTTTTAGTGTTTTGTTAAGGAAATGTCTTTCTAATTTGATACCTGTGTTCTATTGCAGGTAAATTCGAATTTGCAATCAAGTTATTGAGCAGTTAGGGGATGTTTCCAAGATTTCACTTGCATTTCATTTTCTTAGTTTAGGAGATTTTGGGATTTGTCCCTGATTATGTAAAACTGTTTGATGATTATCCATAGGGATGTTTTTATCCTGTGGAGAAACTTATATAAACTTATGATTTTTGTAATAATGTTCATTCTCATTCGTGGGAGAACAAGGATATGAAGTTCTAATACAAACTGAAGCAGAATTTGGTGTTTTGTCACAGCTTTAGCTTCTCAATATATCAATGTTTCTGTTTTATGTTGTGTATATCATATTTGTTTATGATTTATGACTACTTTAGCTATCTAGATCATATGCAAATGATATAATTTTAATCACTGTACTTCATATCTAGTTTCTCTCAATTGTGTAAAAGACGTAACAATTGTTAATTCAATTTGTGAATGACAGGTTTATCTTCTTCATAGATTGAATTGTTATATATAAGTCCTTGCATAACAGGTTTCCCTTATTGCAGGAATTTATAATCATAAGATTGTTATGATTTTCTTTTATGTCTTGTTTGTCCTGTAAAACACTTCAAGAAGCAGCACAGTAAATCGTTTACAAAAAGCTTACGGACTAACCGGTGTGAGTTTCCTCCTCCGACCAACTTAGAAGTTATCTCACACAGGGCAGACTTGGAGCGTTTCCAGGTCAATTAGTTTGTTGTTTACTGTTTTCATTAAGTAGTTTAATTTAGATATAATTTTAATTAGATTTATATTAGATTGTTTAATTTCAGTAAAATATATTAGGTTGTTTAATTTCAGTAATGTTTATTTCTTTTTCATAAAATATAAAAAATCAAAAAGATTCCTGGCTATCTTAGGGCAGAAAATACATGAGTTTTGCAGGTTTTAATTAAATATGTAGGTTGTTTATAGTGTACATTTGTGAATAAGTAATATTGCAGCTGATAATTAGATAGTTGATTTGAGTTATTATAGTAATAAGTAGATTGTATATAATAGTTAGAATAGTTGTATTTAGTTTTAGTTTATTTAGTAGTTTGTTTAAATTAGATTAGTGTAAGATTAGTTTGTTTGTTTTAGTCAATTAGTTTAATTTCTTTTATTTAGTTAGTTAGTTTGTTTTATTAGTTTCTAGTTTTGTTAGTTTAGATTACTTAGCTCAGATCAATTCTCTCTTTGGTTTTCTTAGAAGACCTTAGAGCGGCCAACAGAGCCGTTAAACTCGTCAGGGTGGTACATTCCAAACGGCTTGGGTTATTTAGACAACCCCGGACCGGTTCCACTCTCCCAGTTGGCGGACGGTCAGTTTCACCTGTCAACAGGGTGCTACGTTTCATGGCAGGTGACATCACCAGATAGGGACACATGTTCTAGGATGCCAACTGTATCCCGAATCACGAACCACCAGAATATTTTGAGGAGTAGACCTTACTAAAATGGCCAATGGATGATGCCCGAAAAATCCGAGATGATATCAAATGATTCCATCCAATGAATAGGGAGTGGATAAGTGTCAATTCCCTGTTGGGAGAACCCAGGGTGCTACAATGACGTGTATACTGTGTCGGCTCATGTGGAAGTACACATGTCACATGGTGAGCATGCCATGTTGATGCAGGAGCATCTCTCCATGACAGCCAGCCAGCCAGCCACGTCAGCGAATTCGAATCGTGTGATGAAGAGAGGCGTTGTCCTCATTTTGATTTAGAATTGAATGTAATTAAATGTTTTAGGCTGTTGAGCCATGAAGCCGTGCCTTTGTGTAGGTTGTGAATAAGAAGGCCTTTAATGTTTGTAAGGCTGAGATCTAGATCCAGGTAGCGGACTAGACAACGCATTCAATGTAATTGAATAGGGTAGGTAGATTGGAGGGAAGAGCTCGAAGAGCCTCCTCATGTAAAAAGATCAATTGTATCTCTTCCGTAGTGGGTGGAGAGTAGAGAGTCGAGAGAGGGTCTGCGAGTAGAGAGCAGAAAAGAGGGAGCTGAGACCTTGTTACATGCCATGCTCAGGAACACCTTGTAAATACAGGCGTTTTCCATATTTAATACAAATAACAGTTTTTCCTGCATGACTATGTGTTAAATGAATGTCTGTGAGTGTTCTTCATATGATATGGATGTATGCTGTAGGTTTGCATTTGCAAGAGTGTGTCTGATTTCAGGTGAAGGTCTTTGAGGTTTCATGCCAAGAGGGTGTGACAGAGTACTGCGGTCTCTGAATACCAGTGCATTGAAGCACTTCTAAATTCTACGGATTCAGACAAAGATGTGCTATGGCACAGGAACTGGAATCAACAACTCAGGAGAGATCTGTGAGGTTGCTGAACACCTCAGGAGGCAAGGCTGTGTAGGGAAAACACAGTTGCAGATAGAATCTCGGAGGAGTTTTGTGAAGCTCTGCCAGGTGGGCATTGAGCCAGTGCAAGGAGTACACAGAGGAAGACTTCTACTGAGAAGTTCACTGAAGAAACAAAATCACTGAGGATTCTGAGAACTCTGCCAGGAGGACATTGAGACATTGTGCAGTCAAGCACAGGGGAAGAGAACTCGTTGAGTGTTGTATTCTGAAGGAAGAGTCCACTGAGGGATCTTCACAGGTTTGTTGAACACCCTGATAGTCTCAGTAAGAGATTGTTTTGAGCAAAGGAGAGCCAGGAGGGCCTTTGAATTCTCCATCTGAGGGAGAAAGGGAAGAAGGACAAGTTTCCTTGGAGGTCAAAGCTACAGGAGAGATTAGGACAGATAGCACCTTTTGAGTGCATGTAAATACTCTACGGAGGTGCAGGAGTTGAAGAATCCTTTGAGGGTTCGAAGGGAAGGATAAGCTCAGGAGGGACAATGTTTTCATACGTGCAAGCGAAGTTCAGAGCCGAAGAGTTCGTAGAGGAAACCAGGCAAAGGTTGAGGCCTTTGAGAAACTTGGAAATCCTTCCAAGTCAGAGAAGGAAAGCGTCAAAGCTCGGGAGGATAAATATCGGTCGTCGAATCAGCCGATAGACCCTGGACCATCGGATTTCCCATGTTCAGGAAAGAGCAGGAGGACGAGCTCTCAGAACAAAGATGGATGGTCGAAATTCTCTGAGGAGAATTCGCAAAATTCCGTGAGCTGTCAGATCTCAAGGAGGATTAGGGGAGATACAATGAGTATTCCCAAAAGATTCAAAGCTCAGGAGGGGCAGGACCGTAGATCCGAGTCACAAAGACCGTCAGATTTACACGTTGATACATGCATCAGGGTTTCGCGGGTGGAAGTGCCCTGAACGTTGAAACGGGAGTCGCGATATTCCGATAAGCGATATCCCGACAGCCAAGAAGATTTGTGTGGGGCCACAGTGGAGTCGGCGAGTGGACAGGTGGCACACCATTTCGGAGTTTCGTGGCGAGAAGTCCCGAAACAATCGCATCAGGATTCGTGATACCATGAAGTCTGAAATCCCGATAGATGTGACGGGGTGTTGAAAAGTCAAACTCGCGAGCGCATCGGAGTTTCGGCGAATTGGGATTCAGGAGTCGGGGAAGCAAGCTGTTCGACATCACGAGTGTCGAAATCGTGATAGGGAAAGTCCTGAAAGGGAAAAGAGAAAGGTCAGCGTTGACTGTTGTCGGGTTTCAGGGATTCGTGAAACCAACACTCGACCACTAGACTCGCAAAGTTGCGAAGTCCGATCTCCTGAGTGGAAAGAGGGGATCGCGTGAGAGTTGTTGAGGGTGCAGATTTCCCGGTAGGGAAATAGAAGATCGTTAGAGTTCTTCGGGCTGTGTGAAAGAGAAGATCCTGTGTGCACACTGACCTTCCGACCTGCGGGTTCTGAGGTTGCGGGCGTCGAACATCAGTTTGGTATCAGAGCCTGATTCTTGTCTGTACATTTCAGACGAGGGAGGCATAAGAGGTAAAGAGCACTCTGATACACTACATCAGTTTGGTATCAGAGCCTGATTCTTGTCTGTATATTTCAGATGAGGGAGGCATAAGAAATAAAGAGCACTCTAATACATGTCATCAGTTTAGATAGGAAACAGTCCATAGACAGTCAGTAGGACTGTAGGGAGAAGCTGGGAACACTCAGGGTACAGGAGTGAGAAATAAGTTCGCTAGGAGAGTAGATAGAGACAACACCATGGCTACTGAAGGCCGTAGGTATGCTGGAATGAAAATCTCAGAGCTGATGAGCACATCCGAAAGGGGAAAAGAACTTGCTGACATCAGGGCAAGAATGGAAGAGCTTGAATTGCGGATGCAGCAGAAAACCAAGCCGAGATGGGTATATGAATGGCCCATGAGGAAGACAAAAGCAAAATGGCCAGTCAAGAAGCTGATAGCTAAGAGACAACGTACATTGTTAAAAGGATGGTTGAGGCATGCTGAAAACCTCGACGAAATGGTTCAGATATGTGAACTGAAGATTGGGAAAGATCTTGGTGATGAGAATAAAATGGGATCAGCCGAGGATCTCAAGAACTACCAGGAGGGAAGAGAGGAAATTCCATATTTCCAGGTGGGAAAGGAGTTGAGATCAACTGAAGATCTCGCGGACTGTCAGGAGGACAGCCAAGGAATTTCACATTGCCAGCTGGGCAATGATATGAGGTTGCTGCGGGATCTCAAAGACTGCCGGGAGGGTAGTAGAAGCATCCTATATTGCCAGGTGGGAAGGGATGAGTAGATGAGGCTATCTGAGAGTCTCATAAACCCAGAGTTGGATTTAGATCAGCAGGTGCAGCTGACAGAGGGTGAAGATTCAGGTGGTTTTCCAAGCCATGTGAATGAAGATGATGACAAGTTAAAAACTTTCACCATCCGAGAGGCTGATCTAAGGAGCCTTATAATGGTTGGGGGAATCGAAATATTCCTATCACTTGCCCAAGAGGAGGCAAAAATCTGGGTTGCAGATGCAGCAACAACAGAGGGACGGCTAGTTGAGACTGTCGCCGAAGGATTGGAGCAGATATCTGAAGCTGCACAAGCAGGAGAGGGAAATGAACATTATGAGGAGTGTCTCAATGCATTCATCCAGGAAGCTGAGGAAGCTGTAGCACTGAAGATGATAGCAGAATAAGTAGGAGAAGATGATGAACATTCTAAGGAGTGGCTCAATATTTTCAGCTAGGAGACTGAAGAAACTGCAACATGGGAGTTTGGAGAAGAAGAGGAAGAAGAAGCAAACAACATTAGTTTGGCTGATATGTATGAAAAAATAGAAGCTCTGGAGAGAAGGGTGAAGGTGCAGGGCGTTCACATCCAATAGGTGAAGTTGGAAGCTGATGAAGAAAACATGGGAGATCAAAATGATCTGCTCATGTGCCGAGAATTTTTGCAGCTGAGGAGACTGCACGAACAGAGCCAGCCACTGGAGCAGTTGGATGAAGTGATCAAGGAGATCAGAGAGCTAATGTTAGGGTCAGCAGAAACTGTCAGCAAGGAGAAGCTGAGCAGGGAGAAGGAAGCAACAACGCAGAAGCAACAACAGCAACAGAAAAAGGGAGCAGATGAACAGCTCCAGAGGATGATTTGGGATCTAGGAGGATTTCCACAGCTGGATGGGAAGCTCATGAGAAAGAGCTCATGATTTTGCAGCTGAGGAGTATGATGTAGGAGCATCTCTCCACGACAACCAGCCAACCAGCCAGCCACATCAGCGAATTCGAATCGCGTGATGAAGAGAGGCATTGTCCTCATTTTGATTTAGAATTGAATGTAATTAAATGTTTTAGGCTGTTGAGCCATGAAGCCGTGCCTTTGCGCAGGTTGTGGATAAGAAGGCCTTTAATTTTTGTAAGGCTGAGATCTAGATCCGGGTAGCGGACTAGACAACCCATTCAATGTAATTGAATAGGGTAGGTAGATTGGAGGGAAGAGCTCGAAGAGCCTCCTCATGTAAAAATATCAATTGTATCTCTTTGGTAGTGAGTGGAGAGTAGAGAGTCAAGAGAGGGTCTGCGAGTAGAGAGCAGAAAAGAGGGAGCCGAGACCTTGTTATAGGCCGTGCTCAGGAACACCTTGTAAATACATGCATTTTCCATATTTAATACAAATAACAGTTTTTCCTGCATGACTATGTGTTAAATGAATGTCTGTGAGTGTTCTTCATATGATATGGATGCATGCTGTAGATGTATGCTGTAGGTTTTCATTTGCAGGAGTGTGTCTGATTTCAGGTGAAGGTCTTTGAGGTTTCATGCAAGGAGGGCGTGACAGAGTACTGCGGTCTCTGAATACCAGTGCACTGAAGCACTTCTGAATTCTGTGGATTCAGACAAAGATGTGCTGCGGAATAGGAACTGGAATCAACAACTCAGGAGAGATCTGTGAGGTTGCTGAACACCTCAGGAGGCAAGGCTGTGTAGGTAAAACACAGTTGCAGACATAAGCTCGGAGGATTTCTATGAAGCTCTGCCAGGTGAGCATTGAGCCAGTGCAAGGAGTGCACAGAGGAAGACTTCTGTTGAGAAGTTCACTGAAGAAACAGAATCATTGAGGATTCTGAGAACTCTGCCAGGAGGACATTGAGACATTGTGCAGTCAAGCACAGGGGAAGAGAACTCGTTGAGTTCTATATTCTGAAGGAAGAGTCCACTAAGGGATCTTCACAGGGTTGTTGAACACCCTGGTAGTCTCAGTAAGAGATTGTTTTGAGCAAAGGAGAGCCAGGAGGGCCTCTGAATTCTCCATCTGAGGGAGAAAGGGAAGAAGGACAAGTTTCCTTGGAGGTCGAAGCTACAGGAGAGCTTAGGATGGATATCACCTTTTGAGTGCATGTAAATACTCTGCATAGGTGCAGGAGTTGAAGAATCCTTTGAGGGTTCGAAGGGAAGGATAAGCTCAAGAGGGACAACGTTTTCATACGCGCAGGTGAAGTTCAGAGCCGAAGAGTTCGCAGAGGAAACCAGACAAAGGTTGAGGCCTTTGAGAAACTTGGAAATCCTTCCAATTCAGAGAAGGAAAGCGTCAAAGCTCAGAAGGAGCAATATCGACCGTCGAATCAGCCGATAGACACTGGACTGTTGGATTTCCCATGTTCAGGAAGCAGGAGGACGATCTCTCAGAACAAAGATGGACGGTCGAAATTCTCTGAGGAGAATTCA
>JASDQU010210410.1:0-18748 GCA_032191745.1 Picea mariana
ACAGATTGTTATTCATTTTTTTCCACTCATAAATCCAGATCAATTGGTTCGCTGGAAAACAAGTTCTAAAATACTTGAAAGGAACTCAATATTTTCGACTCAGGTACTCTAAAGTGGATGACTTTAACCTAATTGGATATTCTAATTCGAAATTATTGGGGGATAAGGAAAATGGAGTGTCAACTTCAGGCTGTCGCATGAATCTTGGATCAACAACTGTCTTTTGAAGATCATGCAAACAATAAGTCCTAGTGGATTCCATAATAGAGGAAAAATATGTGGCAGTCACAAAGGTAACAAAGGATATTGTGTGGCTCAAGAAAATACTTGAATATTTGCATCAGAAATAAGTTAATTCTATTCCTCTTCTAGTTGACAATACTTTTTCAATCAAGTCGGTCAAGAATCCAAGATTCCATGATTGAACTAAGCGCATCAACACAAAGTATCACTTGATTTGATATCATGTAAAGGCCAAGACTATTCACTTGAGACATTATTCCACAAATGAGAAAATTGCGAACATCTTCACCAAAGCGCTTGGAAGAGAAAAGTTTGAAAAGTTCAGAATGATTCTTGCACTCACACACACCCCTTTGGATTAAGGGGGGTGGATTTTGGACATGTTATCCTTGTGATTGTGTCACTTGTAACAATATTCAAATATGAAGAGTTGTAGGTGATAGGAAGAGTCACCCGTTAGGGATGACCAATAGTCATTTGTATTGTATTTATTAGCCTTTCATGTTAATGCAAAATACAAGTGTGTGGAGTTTAGTTTTTTCTTATTCATGGCTTGACAATTTTATTGATGAATATACTAAGATGTGTTGGTTTTATTTGTTGAAATATAAGTCTCAAGCATTTGAAACATTTAAAAACTTTCATATATGTATTGAAAATGAAGCACACAATTTAGTATTAGCACTCTTTGTACTGATAATGGAAGGGAATATACTTGTAATGAATTTTAAAGGTATCTTAATCAACATGGAATCAAACATCAAACAACGATTCCATATAATCCATATCGGAATCGTGTGACATAAAAAAATGAACATAACACTCTTTAACATGGTACATTTAATGGTACATTTAATGATATTTTTCAAGAATGTAAAGTTGATGTTTTGCGCTGATGCAGTTCTATGTGAAATATATGTGAAAACATGAGTCTATATCATGATCTTGGGAACAAGACTCCTTATGAAATGTGGTATAATTACATTCCTTCAGTAAGGCATCTCAGGGTTTTTGGTTCCCCCTGTTATACCTTAATTCTGAAGGAGCAAAGAAACAAACTCAGTGCAAGGAGTTGTGAGTGCATCTTCTTGGGGTAATCAAATATCACCAAGGCATATCATATTTATGATGAGGTAAACAAAAAGTGCATTCTTTCCAGAGATGTATATTTTCTTGAATCCACTAAGAATGACAACACTATTGAGTGACAACTTGATCATTTTGATAAATTCACGCATGTAAGGACATATCATGAGTTTTATGATGAGATTCCACATATTGAAGGGGGGATCTCTATATTATATCAATCTATGAATTCTCCTTTTGAAGTTCAGTTTCCCCCTCATGTAGAAGATCTAGCCACTTCATCATAACAAGAAGTTCAATTGGATGATGTGATTGAGAGGATTGAAACAAAGAAACATGATGGGTATGCAACACCATATCAATCAATGGAGAAACCTAGACCATCATAGAAAGGTCCAAAGTGGCTCATAAAGACACTTGAAAGTGTTCACCCTGATGAGGTTGCAAAAATAGGAACTATAAGCTCACCAAACAAGATGATGGATGTGATATAGATAATTCAAATTCAGGGGATGTCAATGACATGTATGTTTTATTAGATTGTGAATTGAATCTATCTACTAACATTGAACCAACTGAATTTGAAGAATATTCTTCTCATGATGAGTGGAAAAACACCATGCCGAAGGAGCATGATGCTCTCATCAAGAATGGAGCATGGAAGTTGGTGGATCCTCCATTTGGAACCAAACCAATTGGTTGAATGTGGGTCTACAAGAATAAGTACAAATAATATGAATTACTTGGCAAGCATAAGGCGAGGCTTGTGGTGGAAGGATATGTACATAAATAATACATAGACTATGGGAAAAAAAAATTCCCCCACATCAAAACGAGATACCATTTGTGCATTGTTGGCTTTGGTAGCATAGAATAGGTGGATGATTCATCACATGGATGTGAAGACAACCGTCTTGAATGGATAATTGAAAGACAATGCCTACATGTTTCAACTAGAAGCATTTGTTATGAAGGGTCATGAACATAAGGTATGCAAGCTCATCAAGTCTCTATATGGTCTAAAGAAAGCACCTCGCATATGGTATGAAAAACTGACTGGGCATCTTTTGAATATTAATTTCAAACACTTTAATCTTGATGATGTAACAGTTTTGTTTGTCAATAAAGTTGGAAAAAATGTTATATATCTTCTGGTGTATGTAGATGATCTCTTGATAATAGGTAACAATAAAAATTATATTGCTTCCATAAAAAATGAATTGAAAAATGGTTTTGAGATGATAGAGATGGGACATATTCCTTACTACTTGAGTATTGAAATAACTCAGAATCCAAAGTATGTATTCATCTCCCAAAAGAAGTACATTGGAGAGTTGTTGAATAAATTTGGCATTACTGATTGTAATTATCTCGCCATTCCAATGAAGAAAAATTTGAAGCTAACATCAAAATAAGGGAATGAATTTGAAGATGTGATTAAATATAGATAGCTTCTGGGGAATCTTATCTACCTTACTACTACCAGACCATATATTTCATTTGCAGTTGGAATCCTTTCTAGGTTCATGCAATAACCTTATGACAAACATTGGGGCATTACAAATAGAGTTCTAAGATACTTAAGGGAGCTAAAGACTTTGAGCTCAAATACACTAAGGTGGAGGACTTCAAATTAGTTGGACATATAGATTCAAACTTTGATGGGGATAAGAAAAATGAAGTGTCTGCTTCAATATACCTCACAAGTCTTGGATTAGCAGCTATCTCTTGGAGATCACACAAACAATCTGTGCTAGCCAATTCCACTACAGAGACAGAATGTGTGGTTGTTGCAGAGGTAACAAATGAGATTGTGTGGCTTAGGAAGATACTAGAGGATTTGCAGGAGAAACAAGGGAATACTACTCCAATTTTTGTTGACATCACTTTTGCAATCAAGTTGGCCAATGATCCTAGATTCTATGATCGAACAAAGCATTCCAACATGAAGTACCATTTGATTCAACATCATGTAGAGGCCAAGACCATTCCATTGATACATTGTTCCATAAGTGAGCAAATTATAGACATCTTCATCGAAGCGCTTTGAAGAAAAAAATTTAAAAAGTTCAAAGAGATGCTTGGTATTACAAACACCCCTTCAAATTAAGTGGAGAATGTTAAATACTTAATCCTCGGGATTATGGTATTGTAAATTATTATAAATATTTATTTGAGGAAAATGAAAAGTCATAGGTAAATAGGAAGAACCATCCTTGGGAAGATGAAACCAAAGATCATTTATGTGTGTATATTTATGTGTGACTCTCTTTAATAAAAAAAATTATTGCATGGAGTTAGTCATCTCTCTCTAGTCATTCAATGCATACAAACACTATTTCTATTCTTTTGTCTTTGACATAGTGTTAATGTTGATATTTTTGTATTTTATGGAAATCTTAATATTATTTAAAAAAACTTTTAATATATGATTATTATTATTTAATTATGATGATGATGATAATTAACTTTCAGTCAGAAAATAATTGATCTATTAAACCTTTAAAAAATAAAAAATTATTTAAATAAATTATTAATATGATTATAATGTTGATATTATTTTTAAAATTGGAATTTTAATATAAATATATATAAAAAAATCAAATAAATTCTTAATGATTAAGAATTGAAAAAAAAAATCAAGATTGCCTAATTAAAAAAAATGTCTATACAAACTTTACATTAAAAAAATGTTGTCACATTACAATATAGAAATTTTACATAAAAAAAAAATTGTTTTCGCTTTACAGTATCTAAAAGTTACATTAAAAAAAAAAATGATATTAAAAAAATAAAAATAAAACTATAATTCAAATAAATAAATTTAACATAAGCATAAAAAATTTATGAAATGCTGCAACTTGAAATTTATAAATTCAAAATTTTTTAAAACATAAATTTAAAAAAAAAAATCTTTCATATAAGTTTTATAAAGGAATTTTCTTTTATATTAACCTCAAATCTATCAAATATTAAAAGATCAAATCTATTGAGATACAAACTTAATATTAAAATCATTATATAATTTTATAAAATATTATATTTTAAAATTTTTATGTTAAATATCAAAATCTTAAATTAAATATATTAATAAATTTAATATGTAATAATATATGTGTTTTTATACTCATAAAACAAAACAAAATAATTTTTAGTTATATGTTAAATTAAAATGTTAAAAAAATTAAGATTTTGATATATTAATAAATTTAAAATATAATATTTTTTTGAATATTAATATAAATAAAAAAAAAATTAATTATATAGGTGAAAATAAAATTTTGTAAAGATTAGTCTTTAGGGTTTGATTACTTTGTCATGATTCAAATGGGTGGAAGTTATCAGTTAAATTCTCTTAATTCTCTTTGGGTTAGGTTCTATTAACAAGGCCCGTAGAGTTTTTAAGTAAGATTTTTTTGGAATTTTTTTAAGTACTCAGAAAATTTTTAAAGTAAAATTTTCTTGGAATTAATTTTTTTTTAACTGATCAACATATCAGAAAGTGTAACAAGATCTTGTTTAAAAAATCTAATTGAAAACAACAGAATTTTAAATTTTTCATATTCATAAATTTAATATAATATTTTTAAATTTTTTATATTAAAATATATTTTAATTATATATTAAAATAAAATTTTATAAAGTACCAAATATCCGTTTAAAAAGGCTGTGTTTAAACCTAAACAAGTGAACAATTACCATCCCCCCAAAATCATAATAAGCATGTGTTTACATAAATGGCCATATCATAAATTAATTCTAAATTATAAAAAACTAGAGAATGAAAGAGAAAACAAGATGCTTATCTTTCCAAAATCTCCGAAAAAGCTTAAAAGCCGCAGCCATAGATCGTAGGACAAAAGCATGTGTTCTCTTTAACATAATATTTCTTTAAACAAGTATTCTTTTACAAGTCAGTGGTTTTAAAAGGGAAAAATTGAAGCAAATTTTTTTTAATTGAAAGTAGTAAAATTGATTATAATTTTTTGTTAATTAGTGATTAAATAATTATTATTAGTTGATATTTATAAATGTAGATTGATTTATTAATTTTATTTTTTTTATAAGTAAGAAGTATATATTATATTTATATTTAGTGCCTGTTAGAGCAGAAAAAGTTTCCAAAATACAAAATGAAACTGGTTGTAATTAATGGACTGCCTAAACAAAGGGGAAACCAGTCCAGCCAACCCCCAATTCAACAGTCTTAGACAGTTGCTGATTCAGAAAATAAACAGAGTTCATCCTATAAGCCATCTAGTCTAGGAGCCTAAGAAACTGGATGCACAGCAAAAGAGAGCTAAACACCTGGCGAAAATCCTAACCACGTGGCTCGGAGGTCCTCTGCCCACGGTTCTGCCTCGGTGTTGATCGGCTGGTCATCCCCGCATTTCTCCTTGCGCTCCTCACGCTCCTTGTTCTCCACTGGGCCGCTTCGTTCCGCTTCCTTCTGCCTCGCTGCTGCCTGTCGCAGCATGCTATCCATCTCAGTGTCAAGTGCCTCCCCTGGAGTAGTGCCAGAGGGGCCCGAGGAGAGCTCCGAATCCATGGCTGAGAGGATATGTAGAAAGGTGGCAACGTTGTCTTCTGTGGCCTGCAAATGAAACTTGAGGTCCGCCACCTCCCTCCGGAGCTCGAAAACTAAATCATACAGGATGCCCAAACGTTCTCTGAAGTGCTCGCTGTCGAGTTGGGCCGCAGGGTGGAGACGCAGTCGTTTGGACTCTCCAAAAGCCAATGGTGCACTTCTCTAGGTACTCGAGAATCCAGGGAAGGACATGGTCACAACGAATTGCATCCGGGGGTCCTGAGGACAGCGTTGAGTCGGAGGCAACCCTCGCGGGATAGTGGCCATGGAGCGTAGGAGCAGAGACGAAGAAGGTGGCTGGGTGGCCGCGGAGCGAAGATGTACAGACTGCGCAGGTGGTGGGGTGGCAGCAGGGGACATAGTTTGGGGGTGAGAGGAGGAGCCGATCATCGGGGAGGTTGAAAGCGAGACAGGAGGTCTACGGGGCTTCCAGGGTGATCCCCTCTCCGGCTTTTCTCTAATTCGTTCTTTCATGGATGCAGGTGAGCAGGTCTGGACAGGGATGAACCAGAATTGGAGATAGACAATGGAGAAAGTCTCAGGACGAGCCTGGTTATGTTTGCGCCGTGAAGGGAGGATCCCTTCAGTCCGCAAACATGGTGCAATGCCAAATACAACGAGCCAAGCCATAATACAAATTGCGGAGGAGCAAAGGGTGGCGTTAATGCCCCTTACCTTGACCATCATTGCAAATTTAAACGCAATTAATCTCCCAGGACAGCACTGTCCTGCTGCACGGGCCGGTCACCTGGCTCCGTGTTGCCTTGCACCGTGTCCGGTCCCGTCCATCGCCACGGGGACTCCACTAACACCCCATCCGGGGTAGATTGATTTATTATTATTATTTAAAGAAAATCATTTTTTTTTTAATAAAAAGAGAAAATCCTATTAAAAATTTTTAGATACAAAAAAGTACATAACAACAGTCTACTAATTGTTTCGTTGAGTTAGCAGAAACCGAGACAAATGACAGACTGTGATGTCTATGTCAAAATTGGCGGTCTGTTGTCTGCCCTGCCAAAAGGAAACTAGGGCAAGTGACAGACTGAAGTCTTTACACTACTATTCAGAGCAGCCATGAAAACTAAAATAGAAGTAAAACTAGACATTGAAATGGAAATTAAACAAGCATCTAAGCATGAAATTGAAACTACGTTGAAGTAGCGCAAGGAGACAGACTGAACTCCAATCCATAGAATTGTCCGTTAGCATCAGATGTTGCGTCACTGGGGTCGTCGTTGAGAGGCCCATTCCAAGTCTGCACCACAAAAGGCCTTGCACAGGTCGGGCATTTCTGGTCGGCAGGTGCATTTGAGTATGCCTCATATAACATGTCGATACACTGGTGCATGAGGATGTCACAGTGGATCTGATCCGCCCTCTGGCTTCGAAGCTCGAACACCAATGTCAGTTTCTCCAGGTGGAAGAATGACGGGGGGTCTTACCATGGTTCCATGATTATCGTAATAGGTGGTGGCGCTAGGACTGGGCCACCCTCCACCGCCATACCACCGATTGTCTCGCATATAGCCTCATGTACTCCTTCCTTGTCTTTCGTCGTCCTGAATTTCTCCTTTGTCCCAAGATCCTTGACTTCCTCTGTTGCGCTTGAAATTTTGAGATCACCTGGAAGCGTGGCGTCCGTGGGGTCAAGGTGGAGGAATTCCTCCTCAATGATGCAAGTGTAATCATCCTTTGCCTCCTGCACATACATGACTGTAATATCCCCAAGGATGAGCCCCGATTGTATTTATAAATTGTAAAAATGTTTTGTAGGCTGGTGAGCTGAGTTATAATAAGCTAGGAGGATTATTTGGTGATTAGGCTGGACAGCCTAGGTGTTAAAGGTCAGAAGCCTAATTTTTTATATGTAATTATGCAGATCATTAATAAAATATAAACACCGTTGCGTGCAGACCGACCATGAAGAAAGAGTGATGGGGGACTAAGCGTCCACAAGGTTGGGTAAGGGATGAGGCTAAGTGTGTGGGCATAGGGGATAAGCTAGGGGGCTTACCTCTAAAGGGGATAATAATTTATTATTATTTCCTGAAGGCTAAGGTGGACATGTTGAGTGTTGTCCTAATTTCCTGTAAAGGGAATGTGTGCAAAATGAAACACATGTAGCTTCAGGAAGACAAGTGTCGACCTGGGCACATGCAGTTAAAACTGATGAGTTATCCGTATTTTGGGTCATTCTTCCAATGTCCGCGTGAGTTCGCTGGTCATTTGGCCATCTAGAGTCTGAACGTGTTTTGCCTCTACAATCGACCTTTGCGTTGTTTACTGGTCACAAACCCAGTGAGAACCTGTGGGAAAACCACTGGACCGAGTCGCGTCTTCCATGAAGCTCGAGCATCTCGTATATGTTTGTTCCATGTGTGTGTCATAACGGTTGGTTGTTGCGGCCTTGCAGTTCCTCGACTGAGGTTGGCTTGCTGTCGTCACTTGTTTCTTACTGAGCCGTGTTGTGTCTTAGTGTGGACGGTTGCCATTTTTGGACGTCCATATCGAATTTCCGGTTGCTACTGTCATCCCTGTGTGAATGAGTGTTGAACCGTTGTTGTTGTCCTCACATGGCTGGAGTTGAGTTGAGGAGTGTGTTGAATAAGCGGGTTGTCAGGACCATGGTAGAAGAGGCAGGTTGGCAAGCCTGTGAGCAACTCTCTCTAGGTGAGAGAGTCTGTTGGGAAGTGGTTTTCTCTCAGAGAGAGTCAAACACCAACTATGGAGCTCTGAGAATTCTTAATCCGGTCTGTTGCCGAGATCCAGAGAGGGAGGTGAAGCAACTGATGGATTGTGCTTGTGAAGGTGTATACTCCTGGGTGGAACAGGCATGTGGGGAATGAGAGTCTATGAATAGTGGGTGTAAGAAATCTATTGGAGAGAATCCTTCTGGTTTCTTTGTGCATTTTCTTGTAACCTCAGCCTAGTCTAGGATTCCCTTGCCCTGGGTGGAGCTTGGTCTCAGCTCGGGGGTGACCCACTGCTTAGCGTGATGAGAAGCCTGGTCTATGGCTAGGAGGTTCGTGGAAGGTCTGGACATAGTTGGTGGATTTACTTCAGCTAAAGATAAGTATCAGTCTGTGCTTAATTTATATGTTATGCATGTTTGTGTTACTAATGCTTGAATGTTATCATGTGTCCCGTTGCATGTATGAATTGTTGTTAATGCTATTTAAATTTGAATGGTAACAATAAATCTATGTTAAAATGTGTTAATTTGATTTAATGCATATTATATTTATATGTGAATGTTCCACAGTGGTAGCATTACCTGGTGTTTGTGGAGGGTCAAGGATGCTACAGTTTGGTATAGCAGCTAAGTCAGAGCTTAGTAGTGGCATTGCCCAGGCCGATTGGTGGTTGGGGATGTTACAATTTGGTATCAGAGCTTTAAAGGCTAAGTTAAGGTTGTGTTGGTAGCATTACCTGGTCTTTGGAAGGCCAAGGATGTTACAATATGGTATCAAAGAATGGTTACAACAATGAGCCTGGATGGGCCATATTAGTGGAAGTTAAAGCAAGAGTTTCGGAAGGACTTGTTGTCAAAATGGACAAAACTGAAGTTTTGACCCAAGGTTTCAACGCAGAGCCTGGATGGGCTGGATAAGTAGTCATTGCACCCAAGGTTTCAAGAGGAAATTGTGTTTGGAGGACCAATTTCGAACCCCAGAACCTTCCTGAGTGACAAGAAGTTACCTTGGTTGTGTTACGAAGTTTAGGAGGAGTAACGGTGTCGTAAAACCACAACAAAAGTGGTGTTGGACCGCAGAGTAATGTGTGAACTGGTTAAGTAAGGATTAAGTTTCAATTGTTTCTCTCATGTGAGTTGCGAGTGCAAGGAGTGCACATTGTCCGCAAGGAGTATGTTGACAGAGGTGAGTTAGACTCAGAGAATCTCTGGAGAGATATCGTTGAACCTTCATCAGCAAAAGTGCAATGAGTGCATAGGAAGAACTCTGTGTTGAGTTCAAAGAGAGATAGAGTCATTGAGAACTCTGTAGGGATCTGCCAGGCGGGCATCGAGCGAGTGCAAGTGTGCATAGAGAGAACTCTTTGTCGAGTTCAGGGAGAAGATTATCAGATGAAGATACTCACAGAGCTGTTGAACACTCTGTAGAAAACGCTCAGCAAGGTTTTCTTTGAGCAGAAAGTTTCCAGGAGGGCACAAAGTTTTCCTTTGAAAGGAAATAGAAGGGTCGATACCCTTAGGAGACTGAGTTAATCGAAAATCTTAGAAGAGATAACGCAAGGAGTGCATGGGAGACGAACTCATTCTAAGTCCTAAAGCTCAGAAGAGATAACACTTACATGAGTGAAGACGAGACCCAATAGACAGACTCGAAGGAGGAGCAAAGGTCGAAGCCTTTGAATACTTAGAAAATCTTCTAAGTCAAAAGAGATCTGAACTGTTGGAGGTAGATCTAGGTCATCCATTTAGAAGTATTGTCAAGATCATGAGATCGACGGTCACCTCGCACTGTGGGGATTGAAAGTGCTCGAGCTTTACGAAGTCGAGGGCGGGCCGCAATCCAAACCGTGGTTTTGGAGAAAGGACATGTGTAGGTTCAAGGTGAATTGCGGGACGAAAAGTAGTTTGGTCTCAAACCACCTTTGAGCATGCCTGCAATCGTGTTTTTGTGTGAGGTCACCGCCCCAGGTCACCTCTTAGGAGGAGCCAAGGAAAAGGGGAGAGTGGAATCGCTAAAGTCTGGAAGTCCCGAAGTGATTTGAGACCATCCATCGTCTGGAAGGACGCATGGCGAAAATCCATCAATTTCGGATGAAGGCGCTCCGAGAGGAATGAGCACACATAAGTTTGAAACTTCTAAACATGAAGAGCCGAAGTAAGTTTCAATCGTCTGATTTAAGTGGACACACGACAGAAATCCACAAACTTCAAAAGGGAAGGTCCCTTTGTTTCGAAGGAGAACATATGAGAATCTGTTTGGAAAGAATCCACGGTCTATTATGACCGTTGGATACGGGAAAGAGTGTGGGAGTTAACGATTGGAGCCACTCAGACTTCGTGAGTTCGTCGTAAGGGAGGTAAAATCCCTAAAGTTCCGTCCTGAAGCGAGTTAGGGACTGTTCATCGTCAAGGAGGACAGGTGGCATAAGCATGAACACTCCGGATAAAGACCTGAAGTAGGTCCTGGACGTTGATCGCCAGGAGGAGTACGTGTCGATAGATCGACGTCTTCAAGTGAATTGCACTGGGGTCTCAGTTGAGAATTGAGACTGTCGAACTGTGAAATCTCGAAGCGGATGAGAGCCGTCAATGTGAAGGTGGACACGCGAAGCCAGATATAGAACTTCAGAGGAAAGCGAATGGGGAAAAGTCCAAAGACCCAAAGAAGATTTTGATCGTTGATCGAGGAGGGAGCTGAAGGACCATTGATCTAGTTGAGGAGACTAAAGTCCCAAAGCGGGAGCAAACTTGTCGATTTAGAAGGACATGTGGCAGACGATTTGCTATTTTGGGGAAATCTCTCTGGAAGAAACGATAGGTTGAGAACAGAAACTCCCAAAGACCGGAAATCCAGAATCAACTGTAACCGTTGATTTGGAAGGGAGCTACGTGTCGAACAGATCGTGTAGATCTGGGAGGGCACGTGAAAGACATGAAAGGAGGATAGATAACAATCGTTGATCACGGATCTTCATTGAAAGCAAGAGATCGATAGTCGGGAAGAATTGTGGGGCCAGAACTTGCTCGGATGTTAAAAATATGAGAGCGGGCCGCAATTTATACCACGGTTTTGACAAAGTGATGCGTGGTAGCTGGAAGTGAATTGCAGGGCGAAAAGTGGGTTGGCCTAAAACCACTCTTTCCCACACCCGCAATCGCATATTTCTGTAAGGTCATAGCCCAGGGCCATATGAAGGAAGGGGCTAATGAAAAATGAGCTAGCGTCTGGAACTTGACGTTTCAGAAGAGCGCAGACAAAGGTCGTGGGTATCACAGGACCTACGCCTTAGGAGAAAAGGGGGCTTGTGTATAATAGTTTTGGGTTCAATAAGGAGCCTGAATGGTCGATCCGACTTAGAAGGAAGAAAGATCCTAGACCCGAAGTTCGTGTAGCCCCGAGGAGAGCAGGGGGGGTCTGCATCAATATGGATGTGTAATTTTGCATATGTAGATGCTTGGATATGCATATAACATGCTGGTGAACTTAGAATAGTTTGTTATTATAAAATAATGTTTGAATATGACTAAATGATGGATTATGTATTCAGAAAAATATACAATAGGGTTAAATATGTGGATGTTGTTGTTGATTATAATTTCCATCGAGGTGAAGACCCGTGAGGATGGCAGGAATGGTGATCAAAATGATGAAGGGGGAAGTTTGTGAGCTTCTACAAATATTAGTTGATCAGACAACAAAAAGTAGGTTGGTAACAACCAGGCAGGTATGCATTTAGTTTCTGTTGATGCATACATATTGAAGGGGATCGAGGTAAGGATTCCCTCAGTTAATTTTCAGTATTTAAATTGATATGTAATGGACGAAGACCTAGAGTGTGTAAGTGTTCTTGATGCTAGAATGCACTTAGATAAAATGTCAGTTGCATATTATGTTATGATTGGTTATGGGATCATAACCAGGTTAATTCAAGAGACATACTCCTTATATAACAATGAATACCCATAGAGCCATGAGTGACAACTCAAGAGGTTGGAGGTACCACTTGAAGCTATGATGGCAAGGTGAAACAAGGACTTTCAGTTAATTCTATGCAGCTAGCAAAAGAGAAGCGAAGAGTACAATAAAACCTCAAGTACTAAAGTATTATGTCGGGAAAGGGCTAAAGAAGTTTAGTCCTGAAGAGTAACTGGATGTTGAAGAATCCAAAGTCTATAAAATAGCTTGGTGTGGAATTTGATTCATCCAAGTACGAGGTTGGGTTAGTTGGACCCAAGAAATTAACGAAAGCTGAAAGTTAATATCAACTTAGTTTGGGACTATAAATGCAAAGGAAACCAAGAGTGATTTGGCTAGAAAGTGCTCAGGACAAAAATAGTCATGTACAGTAACTACAATGAGAGCACAAGAAGATTCAGGAATTCAGGAAGAATTAAATACTTCTAGGATCAGCAAGAAAAAAGTTTTATAGGGAGAAAGAATATGTTGCAATTTTTGTGGCAGCAAGTATGTTATGGCTCATTGGGTTAGCCAGAGGAAAGAATGCTTGCATGTTTGCAAATGTTGTTGGTGATGTTGTTGCATAAGGAGGGAAGAAACAGAAAGCTGAAGTGTTGGTTATAAGTTTGATAAAAGAAGCATGAATGTTTCTACTGCCATCAGACATTCAGGTAGTATATAATTTATTAATGGCAGGCATGCAGGTATGAGTTTTTATTACTCTTTTTGCATAATTGCTGAAAGAAAATTTAGGTAAGAATTTCCTCAGCCAAAGTTATTTTATAAAATCACATGATTATATTATTAAATGATTACCACTAGATGTGGTAAAGGATGGAGGCCAGTATTAATTCAAAGATTTTTAGCTTCTGAATGCACACGCTGACATAGTAGAATATCATGTTAATTTGGTTATGGGGTAATAACCAAAGAATTAAAGATAAGAACTAGTTATAGGAATGAATTCCAGTAAGCTAGTCATGTATGAGACCAGGACATGGTTGGATATGGAAAGGTACGGATATGGAAAGGTTATGAGCCACACAGGTACTAAAAACTTCCTACCTTTAAATAAAACTTGGACTGCAACCTTTTTGCTAACACTAATGAACATCACAGAATTATATTCTTGGTATAGCGTTCGGGTCGAAAACGAAGGCATACAATTAATTGGGAAGACAATAGAAGGTGTGTGGAGAATGTGGCAACACATTGGCCATAATTCCAACTTATGAATGGTGAGATACATGACTGAGATAAAGAGCATTATGTAATTCAATGCAAGGGTGCACTGAATAAATAGGCATTGAGAGTTGTACTCGTGTCTAGTAAGGAGCAGAGTTGCATTCATATATGATGGAATTGTATACTTAAATGCACTTGGCTAAATGCATTTTGTGAGTGCATGTATATATGTTTTTGGCATGGAAAATAATTATACTAATGGCTGAAATGTTGCTAACTCATGAAGTTGAGAATATTTCAGGAACTGTTAAACATTGCAACAGAAAAGTTGCAAGCTAGGTAGTCATAGGAATAGCGACCACATAAAACTTTATGTTCAGAAAATTGAAATAATAAACTTATTGTTATTAATTATGAACATGCATATGCATAAAATGATGAGTCATTCTGTTTGGTTAAATTGTTTGGTAATTGTGATTGAATTGCTAGGTGCAGACAATTCTAAGATCATTGCATAAGGTGTTGTACATGTTGAATTATGATGTATAGAAAATAATAACAATTTGTTGATTGTATGGAAGAGGAAGCATTACAGGAAAAATGGTATGCAGTTTGGTGCCTGTGGAAAACCACAAGGATGGTTGCATTCATAATTTGGCAACAACCAAGATGAATTATGAAATAGAATTTCATGTTTTGGGGAAAAATTTGAATTCCCTTTTGAACTAATTGTAGTTCATAAATGAATTCTTTTATGTTTCCTCATGATAAGTGCACGTGGGTGATGCAGATGAGATGATGTTGATTAAAGTTAGAATGTGGACTACAAAGAGTAGCTCGGGGAAGATGCTAATTGAAAATCTCTAAGGGTAGTTAGTACTCTGAGAGTCATGGTGCTTTGAGACTTCCTGAGTTGACCTGTTGTTGAATCCCAATGAAAGGGAGGTGTAGCAACCGACGGACTATGTGACATTGAAGGTATACACTCCTGGGGTGGGACGAGCATGTGAGGATTGAGAAATCGTTGGTTGGAATGCTGCTGAGGTTTGGTAGCTTGGCCTAGACCATGTGGATATGGATTGTGGACTATGGTTATCTTGGGAAGCCATTGCCCCGATGGAATAGCCCTTCTCAAGGGTGGAAGGTCTTCTCAAATCAAAAGATAAGTAAAATTCTCTATTTATTGTATGTTGTGTATGTTGTATACAGGTTATAATGTTATTAGAATTGTTTGTATATACATATATATATAAATTGCATATATGCTTGCATTACCTGCATCCATGACTGTACATAATGTGTTTCATATTTCATTGCTTAAGAAATATATATACCTAATGCTAATCATGTAATCGATTGGAATGTGCTTTAGGTGGAGCAAGAAGGCGTCTTGCAAGTGCATATGGTGCGCATATTGGACCGGAAAAGAAAGCAGCTCTGGAATCGAGCCATAGGGCTTGTAAAGGTCCAGTGGACCTGGTATGGTCCTGAGGACGTGACATGGGAGCATAAGGATGCTATGCGGGCAGAATACCCACATCTTTTTTAAGATTTTGGAAATCTTGTTGATGCTGTGTAAAGAGTTTTACTAAGGATAGTGCAAAAATAAGGGGAGGGGATTGTAATATTCGCAAGGACGAGCCCCAGTTGTATTTATAAATTGTAACCATGTTTTGTAGGCTGGTGAGCCGAATTATAATAAGCCAGGACTATTATTTGGTGATTAGGCCGGAGAGCCTAGGTGTTAAAGGCTAGGAGCCTGATTTTGTATATGTAATTATGTAGTTCATTAATAAAATAAAAACATCGCTGCGTGCAGACTGACCACGAAGAAAGAGTGATGGGGGACTAACCTTCCACAAGTTTGGGTAAAGGAGGAGGCTAATTGTGTGGGTCTAGGGGCTAAGCTAGGGGGCTTACCTCTAAAGGGGATAATAATTTATTATTATTTCCTGAAGGCTAAGGTGGACATGTTGAGTGTTGTTCTAAGTTCATGTAAAGGGAACGTGTGCAAAAGGAAACACATGCAACTCCAGAAAGACAAGTGTCGACCTGGGTGCATGCAGTTAAAACAAATGTGTCAACCATGTTTGGGTTCATTCTTCCAACCTCTGCGTGAGTTACCTGGTCATTCGACCATCCGGAATCTGAACCCGTTTTTCCTCTGCAATCAATCTCTGCGTTGTTTCCTGGTCATGAACCTAGTGAGAACCTGAGGGAAAACCGACGGACTGAGCCGCGTCTTCCGTGAAGCCCGAGCATCCTGTATATTTTTGTGTCGTGTGTGTATCATAACGGTTGGCTGTTGCAGCCACACAATTCCTCGACTGAGGTTGGATTGCTTCCTTCAGCTGTTTCTTACTGAATCGTGTTGTGTCTTAGTGTGGACGGTTACCACTTTTTGACATCCATACCCAATTTTCGATTGCTACTGTCATCCCTGTGTGAATGAGTGTTGAACCATTGTTGTTGTCCTCACCTGACTGGAGTTGATTCAAGGAGTGTGTTGAAGAAGCGGGTTATCAGGCCCGTGGTAGAATAGGCAGGTTGTCAGGCCTATGAGCAACTCTCTCCAGGTGTGAGAGTCTGCTGGGAAGTGGTTTCTCCCAAAAATATTCTAGCACCAGCTACTGAGCTCTGAGAATTCCTGATCTGGTCTGTTGTCGATACTCAGAGAGGGAGGTGAAGCAACCGATGGACTGTGCTTGTGAAGGTGTATACTCCCGGGTGGAGCAGGCATGTGGGGAATGAGAGTCCGTGAGTAGTGGGCGTAAGAAGGCTACTAGAGAGAATCCTTCAGGTTGCTTTGTGTAGTTTCCTGTCACCTCAACCTAGTCTAGGATTCCCTTGCCCTAGGTGGAGCTTCGTCCCAGCTCGGGGGTGACCCACTGATGACCGTGATGAGTAGTGTAGTTTATGGCTGGGAGGTTCGTGGAAGGTCTACACGTAGTTGGTGGATTTACTTCAGCTAAAGATAAGTATCAGTCTGTGCTAAATTTATATGTTATGCATGTTTGTGCTACTAATCCTTGAATGTTATCATGTGTTCTGTTGCATGAATGAATTGTTGTTAATTCTATTTAAATATGAATGGTAACAATAACTCTATGTTAAAATGTGTTAATTTGATTTAATGCATATTATATTTATATGTGAATGTTCTGCAGTGGTAGAATTACCCAGTCTTTGTGAAGGGTCGGGGATGCTACAGTTTAGCATCGCAGCTAAGTCAGAGTTGAGTAGTGGCATTGCCCAGGCCGGTTGGTGGCTGGGGATGTTACAAATTGGTATCAAAGATTTAAAGGCTAGGTTAAGGTTGTGTTGGTAGCATTACCCGGTCTTTGGAAGGCCGGGGATGTTACAATGTCTGTGTCTAGTGCACTAGCTCCCACCGAAAATTGGTTGGGGGGCATCCAATTATCTGGCACAGTGAAGAGGAGGGATTCCGAAAGGCCCTGAATTGGTTCCTCTAGAATCACCTCCTCCACATACGCCATTGGAGGCGTCCTAATCTTCTCCCTGCGTTGAGTGCGGGCTATGGATAATGCCAGCCCTAATTGTTGCCTCCTCCTCTGTCGTGCGGCGAAGCTATGCCAGGTAGGGTCGCGGCGCGGTCTACCTCTTTCTCTCAGCATGGAGGAGCAATGGAGGGTGCTAATGCTTAACGTGAGTGTGCTAGAAAACCTTTGGTAGCTGCACTAGAACTCAAAGTTGTCGTCTTGGTGAGAAGCCAAGGTGGAATGGCCCGGGTCTCTACTTTGTCAGATAAGAACCTAGAGGATCGACATACTGCTGCCACCAATGTCTCCCATCCACTGAATCCCATGGCCGTCATTTTGCTTGCGTGAGGGAGTAGTCCTTCACCTCTTGACATGAAATAATGGTGATCTCTCATTTAATGGTGAGGGGAGGAGAGCCAACCTGCCATATTTATGGCTGGGCTCTGGCCTGTGCTACATGGCCACTCTGTGATGCATCCCCATCCGGGGAAAAAAAAATCATATTACTTAAAATAATTTTTTGATAATTTATAAAGAAGTAAACTTTTATTGTTATTAAATATATATCTAAGTCTTACAATTAAATTTTTAACTATTTAAAATCAACTTAAATCTTCATGATTAAAAAAACAACAATTTAAACTTAAAAAACAGAATCTCAAAAACTATTTTCATTAGATTCTTATACTTTTTTAAACTTTTTAAAGAACGTTCAAAATTAATCCCATAAATGAGATAAAAAAAAGCCATTCCCAATAATAATTAAGCAAACAATTATTATATCATGAACATTAATTCAAATAAGAAAAAAACACCCTTAAACAAAAAACAATTTTTAAAACAAAACAACACCTTTTAAAACAAAATAACTTTTAAGAGAAGAAGTAAGCACTATTTTATATTAGAGACATTACTTACTAGAAAATTAGTTCCACCTGTAAACTTTTTAGGAAAAGAAGTAAGCACTTTTTCATATTAGAGACCGATGTTACAAGAAAATTCACAATGATCAGCATACATTAGATGCTTATTTCCCTAAATTTCAATTTTGAACTGGGCATATTAAAATCTATTTCATCTTTTAATAAAGAACCAAAACAACATAAAACAGAAGGTGAATTCATTGAAGAGCCGGTGAATTCATCTATTTCATCTTTTACAGCAAAGCAATTAATGTTTTCCGTTATCATAATATCAAAGAATTATGGACCCGGATAGGGTGACACGACACTCTGAGTCGGTGACACCTGGTCCCGCACTCAGAGCAGTCTTAAGAGCTGATGTAACTGCGGATGGCAGCCACCCACGCATTAGCATTAACAATGGGGGCCGGACATCGCAGGGATAATACGACTGTGGAGTTCCCTCGCGCGATCATTTACTCCTCTCGCGAGTTCAATCCGGTCATGGATGCGGAAGGACAGGTTTTAATGGAGTCTAGTTATTATTTTGATATGATATTTGCTCGCCCGCTCAACATTCATTTCATGCGT
>JASDQU010210411.1:0-10398 GCA_032191745.1 Picea mariana
TGGTGGCAACGAATGAGGTAATTCATCCACTACAATATCAGCAAACTCTTCCAGCAGTGCCTAAACTTCTTCTAGCAAATCATCCACTCTTGTGCTGGTCAAAACAATTCTCGGTTTTCTGACCACAAAGAACTGTGGATCCTCCTTCTTCTTAACCTCGGTACGAAGTTCCTTCCCACTCATGAGAAGTACAGTGTTTCTTGCTTCTGGTTTCACCTCCTTATCTTTAATCGGAAGAAACATGTGTGTCCTCCCATCCTTCTCTAGGGTATATGTATTCATCCTCCCATCATGAATCACATTTCTATCATATTTCCATGGTCTACCCAAAAATAGATGACAAACATCCATAGAAATGACATCACATAAAATCTTATCATTATATCCTCCTATGTTAATGTCAACTAAGCACTGTTTGGTGACATTTACCTGATGTCCTTTTTGTAGCCATGAAACTTTATATGGACTTGGATGATCAGTCGTCTCCAGCTCCAGCTTTTCTACCATCTCGTTTGAAATGAGACTATCAATGCTACCACTATCCACAATGACCTTGCATGCCCAACCCTTGGTCTTGCAAGCAGTTCTGAAAAGTCTGGTCCTTTGGACGCTTTCCACCTCTTTCTCTGGTGTCAAAAGGACTTTTCGCATCACCAGTGATCTTCTGCCTTCAGCCTCTTCTGCCTCAGCGATGTGAGCTTCTCCAGTTTCTTTATTTTTCTCTGGACACTCATAAGACTTGTACCCATTCTTTCCACATGTGAAGCATGTGATTACTCCACCTCTCCCTCTTCCTCTACCTCTGGTACGAGGAAAATTGTTGTTATCAGCATAATATCCTCTCTGATCATTATATTGTCCTCTATGTTCATCATATCGCTGCCCTCGCTGTGAGGTTCCACCTCTCTCTATTCGAGTCTGAGGTTTCTTCCAGTCGTCCTTGGGCTTCTGGGTTCTTTCCTGGGCAATTGATTTGCCTCTGGGCTGACTTCTGCCTCGGCCCCTCTGACCTTTCTTTTGGCTCAACTTCTCTTCCACTTTCAAAGCCATCTGATAAGCATCCTCCACCATTCATATGGTTTCCATACTTATTTAATCCTAAATCTCATATCTCAGGCCATTCATATACCTGCCCACGTTTTCGTCATTGCTTTCGCGATGACCTTCCCTGATATTCAACCTGTAAAATTCCTCCATATATTCCTTTACTGTCATCAGATTTTGTCTCAGATTCTGCATTCTCCTAAACAAAGAAATTTGATAGTCCCTAGGAATGAATTTTGCCTTCATCTTTGCAATCATCCTGTCCCAGCTCTTAATTTTCTTCTTGCCTTGGCAATGCCTGTCAGCTTGTAGTTCATCCCACCACAAGGCTGCATGTCCTTTTAATCTCATGACGGAATGCCTGACTTTCTTGTCCTCTTTGATATCTTCATAGTCAAAATAGGTGTCTAGAGCTCTAATCCAGGCTAGAAGCTCTTCTACATCCATATTTCCCTCATAAACTGGAATGTCCATTTCCACCTTTGCACCCATTCTTGCAACAACTTTAAGTAAGCGCTCATTTGCTGCATCTTCCGCTGGGATTTCTTCTTCTCCATGTCCAGATCATCTTCATTTTCAGACTCACTGATATCTCCTACATCAGCTTTGCACCTTTCTCTTATCTCCATGTCCACAATTCTAGCGCGTAAGCTATGCAGATCTCTTTATACTTTTGGATTCTGCACTTCTCTACCCCTTCCTCTGGGCGTTTCCCTTTCCTCCCATGGATTGGGTGATTGTCTATCTCTTCTCCTTGGCGGCATGGTGAATTATCCTCTTTCTCTACTATAGAAAGCAAAGACTCCTTCTTGTGCTCTGATACCACTTGACGCAGGCGTGCCCTCAATGCACGTCCTCTCACAGGATCTTTCCTCCTTCCTCGGCCCAAAGAACTGAAAGGTTCTTCTATTTCCCTATCGGGAAATTTTCACCCACAGTAACTCTTTCACGGGATCTCCCTTTCTTCTATCGAGAAATCAATGCTGTCCTTTTACCTTGTTATCGGGGTTCCTCCTATCGAGATTGAGGCACTTGTGATGTCCAAACAAATCATTTTACAGATCCCCGATCCCTGATATGCTCCCCTGCTGCCTTAGCCTCTCGAGCTAGCCTTTAGTCCACATGACCTTCCCTTATATGACCGCGGTCATATACCTTATCGGGATTCGGGGTTTCGAGTGTTTAAATGTAGTGAACCTCTTGTCCATGGAATCCTCGATCTTCCGACTCACGGATTCCCGATATGACATCACTGAAATCTTTTTTGCCATGAACAAAATCAATGGCCGTGATCGTTTATTTGGATCAACGGCTCCAGGTCTCCCTCAGGGTTTCGCGAATTCTAATGCCAAAGTGCTTTTACCTCCATTTTCCCCGATCTCACAAATGTTGATTCCTCGATAATTGGCTTTTCCTTTCGGGGAATTTCCCGACGGTTTCGATCACATGCGGGTTGACTATTCAATGGTCCCATCACTTCTGTCAGTATTTCAGACTTTGCGGGATCGCGAATCCTGATGTCTATGGTTTCGGGACCTTCCTTTTTCCGAAACTCCAATAACTCGTGCCACCTGTCCTCCGCTAACTTCATTGTGGCCCCACACTGTTCCTTCGGCCTGTCGGGATATCGTGTTTCGCGATTCCAAGTTGCAAGAGTACCCTGTCCTCAAGATCTCCGATATGCCGAACTCCGACTTCGTCAGACCTTCCGACATGCATCCCAAATGATGGACAATTCAGATTGACCATCGGACTTCGCCCAAACACAAAGTCTAACCACTTCACATGTATGAACCCAATGACCAAATCCCCGATGTCTTCTCAGGGGTTTCCCTCTACTCACGAGGGTTTAAACCCTGTGCAACTGATCAATGATCCAACGGCTCATGACTCCTAGATCTTGGACTCTGAATGCAGCCGTAACCTCCTCTCTTCCTTGGCAGATCCAATGGCTGAGGGGATTTTGCAAATCCTCTCCACAAGATACTGTCCATCAATCTCTTCCTCTTTGATGCTTTCTACTGGTTAATCCAGTATTCCTCTGTGAAAATTGGTCCTCCTGCGCGTAACTTTGCAATGCCTGTTCAAACACTCCATGGCATAGCCTCCCTGTGCTTCTCTTCAATGAGATTGAAAGCCTTATCCTTCCTGAGCTTCACACAATTCTGAGTCTCCACGAAGACTGTTGCGTGCACTCCTTGCAGAAATCCTCGAACACTTACAAGTGTTGAGTTCTTTCGACTCTGCGCACACCTGCAGCAGCAGTCCTTCGATGCTTCGCTCAGATTCACAACTGAGACTTTCCTTAGCCTGCGCACTCCTTGCATGGATACTATAACTCAATTTCACTTTTGGGTGAACGAGAACAAGAGTTAAACTATCTGAGCCTTCTGTCAACGCACTCCTTGTAGAGGACTTCAACTGCACTCCTTGCAGGAATCCTTGCTTAGATAGAGAAACAATTCAAACTCGTTTCTTCTACTTCCTTTATCAAATTTCAAACACTCAGCAAGAAATCATTCATACATAGCATGCAAATCAAATGCATAACAGGAAGTAAATACTCATGAGCATATCAATCAACATACATACACAGAGAACAACACAACGCCATGGATTTGAATTAAACTCTTCTATTAATTCAAGCTCTATACATGGGTGTTCTTCCTAGCTCTCTGCTTCTCTTCTCAATGCTCAGGATTATGTTACAATGCACAATGAGGGTGTCTATATCCCATTTCCCTCTTTCTTCCTAAAACTGTTTATTCTAGAATTAAAACTCTATCTACCTGCATTAACTACTATAAATGCCTCCATCTACTTCAGATGAGAGCGGGGCGCTCAAGGTCTGATTACATTATACCAAGGCACCTTCAATAAATGATCTCATTTATGTTTGGCGCATCATCTTCAAGAGAAAATTCAAAATTTGGCTGGGTCTACCGAGCTGTCTTTTGTTTTTCGCGCTGGCTCGTTTGACATGAGGGATTCTCCTGCATCACCATCAGTCATTTCTAGCAGTTACATTGTGAACCTCCAAGAAAACGCATTAGCAACTGAATCGCCAACCATCCAAGAGTCATGATTCATTTATGCTAATAGAATCGTAACTGATCGATTAACTATGAAGAGCAACAGTAGCCCTTTGATCAGATTTCCAAGTATCCAACACCACTTGATTACAAGCACAGGGTCTCGCGTTGATTTCACCATTTCACATTTCGATATTTCAGCATTTTGGCATTCCTGTGGTGAAGAGTCTCGACACTCCAAGTCACAATCCCCAAAACTCTTAAAAATTTTAGCTCCACTAGATTCTTCCCCTCATGTGACCACCAGTGGTGACCACACGCTACGCTAAAAGGCGTTTTGCAATTTTGCATTTTAGCATTTCTCAATTTTGCATATCGCGAGTTCAAGAGGTTAGGGAACCCCGTTCCTTTGAATTTCCAGTCAGCTAAATGAAAATATTTTTCCATGTGTCCTATGGACCCAACAGTCGAGATCTTATCATGATTTCGAAACTTCACTGGACTTCATCGTGTCTGATCAACGGTCCATATCAATCCTCGATCCGACGGCTAGGATTATTTCACGATTTTGCATATCATGAGTTAGAGAGGTTAGAGCACTCCTTCCTTTGACCTTTCAGTCAGCAAAATGCCAATATTTCACCATGTGTCCTCTAGCTTCAATGGCCAGGATCATTTCACAAATTCACAAGCCTTCGTTGATGGTGGAGTTTATGATTGCTATGTAAAACCCTGAAATAGAAAGATCTGATGTGACATAAACCTCCTAACATCACACGTGGATTGACATGTGTTGAATAGTTTCCATGTGTTACTCTGATTCATGACTTACATGTGCCTGAAATGTTGAATCAGCTTGACACTTTTCATTGCCTAATTGTGCCACATGTCCTTAGCTGACGTGGTTTGTTGGTGTGCCTGTTTCGGGGTTTCGGGGCTTGCTACTTCAAAGGTTAAAGTTCCTTTGATCTTTGATTTCCGGGTCTGTGAAACTTCCAAATGGAGCGTTTATTGATGTGCCTATTTTTGGATTTCAGGGTTTGCTACTTCAAAGGTTAAAGTTCCTTTGATATCTGACTTCCCGGTCTACAAAACTCCGAAATGGAGTCTTTGTTGATGTGCCTGTTTTGGGATTTCGGAGTTTCGCATTTCGCAAATTCCGGACTCCTGTGATGAAGAGTCTCGACTCTTGACTCCTCTAACTCTGGGTATCCGAAACTATGAAATGGAGTTAGATCAATAGTCCACAATATCCCTTTGATCAACGACTCAGATTAAGTCATGGTTTCACATTTCGCGATTTCTTCATTCTTGTCGTCAGTGTTCTTGACACCTCCAACTCCTGGTATCTGAAACTCCAAAATGGAGTCAGATCAACAATCCACGATCTCCCTTTGATCAATGACTCAGATTAAGTCATGGTTTCACATTTCTTGATTTCGACATTCTTGTCATGAGTGTCATAGACACCTCCAACTCCCGGTATCTGAAACTCCAAAATGGAGATTAAGTCGTGGTTTCACATTTCGCGATTTTTTGTTCTGAGTTGCTTCCTTGACTTCTGGAGTTTACGCTTCTGAATGGGATCCAACGATCACTTGTTGAACTTTCCATTGCCATGCCATTATCCCTGCACTGCTGGTCATGATCTTTGCCATCAATGACAAACACACATACTCTACACTATCTCTTCTGATCTTATCGAGCTTTCTCTGTTGCGTCTTCCCAAAATACTTCTGGTGCTTGCCTGACACATTCTTCCTGTACTTAATCCATCATCGTTGTTGTAATTTCCATCAATGACGATAATACGCTGCCTGTAAAACATGCCAACACCATATTGGATAGGTACACATGGGGAGATGATTAGTTCGAACCTCCATGGGGCTAAAGATCCCACTAGATAGATGTTGAGACCCTAACAAGGGGTAGAGGCAGAACAAAGTTTTTTCACCGGGGAAGAGTAGAACGTTCCACCAGAGGCAGCTGAGCAGACTTGTACCCAGGGGGGTTTTTCCCTCTCCACTAATACATTGGCCTTGGAAGGCCCATGACATCACCTATGACCTCCTATGACATCATCCGATGATATGGGAGTGTGGGAGTTAGTTGTGTCATGATTGACAAGTGTGGCAGTTTCCATATGCCCAATAAGGGATAACATTTTCCTCCAGGAGGCCACATTTTCCCTAGAAATGGATAATTTCACCCTAAAGGGGCACGATGTCTTCATTATTTGCTTGATTAAGGTTTCATTGTGACATTTTAATGTAAAATAGTATTATTGTTCATTTTGGCCTTGTCGGCCTTTTGATGACCTAAAATTTGATTAAGTTCATTGGTATGGTATATATTGAGGGTTTTAACTCTCATACTTTCATAATATTTCACTCACCACTTGGTGAGGCCTGAAATTTTTGGCCATGTTAGGGTTATTGGCTGAAATTGTGGTGCACTTTTTGAAGGAGACTTGTTTTGGTGATTTTTTGGCCTTTATCTTCGTGGAAGGTTTACAACTAGGGTTTGTGTATATGAATGCTTGGTGGATGTAAGTAATTTATGCAAAACACTTCTTTATTGAATTGTTATGGTATTTTTACTTGCATTTTGTTATTATAATTTGTTGGATTAAACGCTTGGTGACAAGAACATGTTGGTGTTATTGTCTCATGTCCGTACAGAGTTAAAGATCCATTTGATTTTGTTGAAGTTAGATAGATCCTTTCCATAGAAACACTCTGATCATATTCTTCTAGCCTAGCCATTTTTTATCTTGTCTTTGAGCCAAGGAAGGAGAAAACACACTAAGGCCTAGGGTTTCTAAACCTTAGTGAGTTATTTTCCCTCAGGTTTGATTGATGAAGCCTTGCCTTAGCAACACTTCATCATCAAACTCTCTTGTCCTTAGCCATAACATCTATCACTCAATCTGTCTATTTTATTCTTGTAAATAAGATGAAGAAGGAGAAGAAAGCACTAAGGCCTAGGGTTTCTACACCTTAGTGAGCCTTTCTCCCCTAGGGTTTCGTTGTTGAGGACTTGCTTTAGAAACACCTTAACATTTAACCCTCATGTCTTGAACCATATCATTTCTTTCTCAAGAAGGACATTTAAATTTTTCTTTTGAGCTAGAGAAGGAGGAAGACGCACTAAGGCCTAGGTCATCTACACCTTAGTGAGTCGTTTCCCCTAGGGTTTGACTTGTTGAAGCCTTGATTTAGCAACACTTCAACATAAAACCCTCTTTTTTCTAGCCCTATCACTATCATCATGATCCTTCAACATTTGTATCCCTTATTGACTCTATTTTCCCTAATAAAGCACTAATCTAAGCCCTCCATTGTCGGAGAACCTTGATCATACAACAACTAAATACTTTGAACAAATACTAATCCTTATAACCTTAGATTAGACTAACAATCACTAACCCTACTGTTTTCTTCATCTATTGATGTTATAAACATCTCTGTGAAGCATTTATTTTATCTTTAAAGAAATTCAATGACTGGCTAAGGCAATGTTTCTAGTGTTGATATCATTACATTGATTTCCATTAGCATTTACTGTGAAGTGACATATTATAATCATTGTCATTATACATCGTTGACTTGCTTCATTAATATTGTTTATCAATTTATATATATCATAAGTCCATGATTATATGAAGTACTAACCAAGAAAGTGATCTTGCATATGCATATTTTATTTGTTGCTTTGTCTCAGGTAGTTAGACATTTTGGTTATTACTCATCTCTATTGGTTGATTAGCCGAGAATTTCTGATCGGTGGTGACTTGTGAGGGGAAATATTATAATTATCCTTTCAATCCTTTGGATTCTCAAAACCCCAGGTCACCAGGGACATCTCCCCTGGGCCTTACCTCCCAAAACAGAAAGAGCTATCCCATTGAGGTGATAGTTGTGGGATAGTCTCAGTTACGCCAGTTTCCCAACTTTCATCCATCTTTTAATTTAATTACAAATTGTGTGATAAAATTTTGGCACCATTGTTGGGGTACACTTAGTCAATTCTCCTCAAGAAGACACTTTTTGGTAAGCCTTGCCTCAAGAGTCTTTATCTTACAAGCTTACCTGGCGACTCCACTAAGGGTGATTCCCTTTACCTCTTTTGATAATTTCAAGAAATTTATATGGCGACTCCACTGATGATGAAGCCAACTATGACTTCTCAGTGGGACCCAGGAAAATTCACACCTTTGGAAATGAATTAAATCCCAGGATAGCCTCGATAGATGCCCTGTAAGTACGAAAAGTGGCTCCCTAGATTCACTAGTAGTGATGGGGAAAGACTCGACTATCACATGAGTAATTTTTGGGATTTCTTTCAACTCCACCCTATTAGTGATGACGCAGAAGACTTAGTAATGAAACTTTTCTCTACCACTCTGCATGGAAATGCTAGAATATGGTATGATAATCTTTCAGTTGCTAGCATCACATCTATGGACCAATTAGAAGAAACCTTTCTCATGATTTGGGGCATGAAATTGGAAGGTATCCAATTATTACTTAAAGGACTCGAATACATAAGACAAACGAAGGATGAGACTATCAAGGATTACGAGGTTAGGTTTCAAATGTTGTTGTACCCGATTCCTAGAAGCCATTTTCCTGAAGAGAAATACCTTTTGTATCTCTTTACCAATGCACTTCAGGGGCATTTGAGATTCCTCTTCAATAAAAAGGGTCCAAAAACACTCACAAAATCTTATAACATGGCTATAAAATTTGAGGCAAATATCTCCTAGTTCAGGAAAGGACATCCCTTTACCCCAGATGCATTTAGTTTGGAGAGATTAGTTTCCCTTGAGATCTTTACTGAAAATTCATAAGAAAGAAGGGAATAGTTTTTTAACCAACAGAATGAAGACATGGTTCAGGAGATGGAACCTAAGAAAAATGATGAAGTATCAACCTGTGCTCCTCCCTCTAACAAATTCATCCAAGAACTTTTACCCCCTACACAACAAAAAGATGATGAGTTTAGTTTCTTTCCTTTTTAGGATGTTGATTATACCTTGTTCCATGATTCAAAGAGTGAAGGAGGAATGGAATCCCTAAAATAAGTAGATCTTCCCTGTTTTACAATTGAATATGAAGGGGCAGTTAATGAGGATGAAACAATAACACATGTTGAAGACACCCAAGTCCTCAAACCTCCTGCACAAGAAGAAACAATAAGTTACCCTCCCAAAGATTTTGATGATGCTCTACTTTATGATGGGGGAGATAACGAGGATATAAATGAGTCCTTGAATGATTCAAATCATGTATGTTATGATATAGATAGTGACATGGTTGATAACATTGATGCGTTCATACATGTTGGGAGACATAGGTGGGATGTAGTTTGTTATGATATGGATCCCATATATGACATTGAGAGTCATTTCCAAGTGTTTTCTTTACAATTATAACAACAGGTTACTCTTGACCAGTGGCAACAAGGAGATGAGATTTTTATCCATACTTTTCAAACACCCAAGTATGACCTAGTACCTTGTTTTCCTGATGATTTTCAGTCTTAGCTTGAGGGTTTTGATGAGTGCTCCTCTAAGAACTTGGATTCATTTAGTGAAGAATATTATCAACCACCATTGTGATCAAGTTTTTATAGGAGTAAGGATGTTGTTTTCCTAAAGAAGGACCCTTGTGACAAATTTCTCTGACCACCTCCAATTACTTTACTTTTTTGTGTCTTTAGAGGTGTAGTTGGGAGATTTGTCTCTTTTATTGAGTTTTCTCTGGGGAAAAAACTAGATTCCAAGGGTTGGTTTAATACTACAAGAATAATTATGTCATCTCATTGTTTCAACTTTACCTTAAACATTTTCCAGTCATTTACTAGATCCTTTTCAGCCCCTCCCAAGGTTTCAGATTGTGAGAATGTCCTAGGTAGCCATCTTGTAGACCTTTTGAGTTAGTCTTCTAAACCTTTGCTTTTTCATGATCCCTTCCTAAAGTGGATTGAGCACTCTCCTCAGAGAATGACTTGGCATGATTTTATCCCTTCCACCCGCCTCCATGAGTTAGACCTTGTGATTTCCGATGATATGATATATTCTCTAACTCATGTTATTTTTGTGCTTAACTTATCAGTGTTTTGGTTTATGATGAAGCACAAAGGCAGGTATTGTGGGACGTTGCTAGATTGGTTTCACTGGTCATTTGAATACACCTAGCATCCAACCAGCAAGAAAGTGAAAGTAAGTAGGTAGACACTTGCATTCATTGTATATACCATTGCATTGCATGATATAGTAGTTTTCTTTCACACTTGTACATATGGTTGATTTTGTTTA
>JASDQU010210415.1:8399-18728 GCA_032191745.1 Picea mariana
ACAAGCAATTTTATTAAGCCTTAAAATTTGAGTTAAGTTAATTCACATTTATAATTTTCAAATCAAGTGAGTGGATTTTTGGATCAAGTTTGGTATCAAAGCAGGTTTGACAGGATTTGAAAGTGGTGAATGTTAACCAGGCTCAAGTTCAAACGTGTTGAAGGATCATTTGAATAAGTTAATCCCTAAATTGGACATGTATTCCAAAGACGAGAAATGTCAACACTGAAATAAGGACATCCTTTTGGTTCCAAGGATGCTTTCTTTGAATCATTCATGACAATGAAATCTATGGTGGAAGAATTGTACCAAGACCAAAATAAGGTCGAGGAAGGTGGTCCATCAGTAACAACTAAAAAAGTGGAAGGAGATGGTGGTGAACCTCCTAAGACTCCCCCATCCCCGTCATCCTCATCCTCTTATTCTAGTTCAAGTGGAAGCTCTTCTTTAAAGAAACATTCTAAGAAAACTCCCTTTGATTTTCCTTTATTGAAACCAGATGTTAAGTTTGATTTGCCAATGTATGATGGTGAACTTAATGTAGAAAAGTTAGATAACTGAATCAAGTAGATTGAATTTTATTTCAAGATTAAGAAAATTGTTGATCACAATGCAAAGATCCAACTGGCCACTCTTTGACTGACATGCACAACTTTGATATGGTGGGAGAGTAAGACTCAGGAAAATATTCTTCAAAGGGGTAAAATAATTTCCTCTTGGTGTGAGTTTATTTMTGCATTAAAGAAACAATTTTATCCATTAGGCTACATGTAACAAGCGATGATGGATTGAAAAACATTAAGGAAAAGTAAAGAACAAAGTGTACATGAGTATACTTAGAGGAGTTTAGGAAAAGAACTTTGATATTGGGTATTCCTTTGTACACATAAGAAACTTTGTTAAATTATATAAGTGGATTACATGATCATTTGAATCATACAATACTTATGTTTATTCTGACTAACCTTGATGAAGTTAGTGTACAGGCGGCTCACCTTGAGTTAGGTAGAAGGAATGACCATGAAAGTTTCTCAATAGAATTTGTTCAACCAAAAGAAGACAAGAACAAAGGGAAGGAGAAACTCAAATGAAATGCTATAGTGAAGAAGGATGATGAGAGACTGTCTTGTTCTCATTGTCAGAAGAAAGGATATGATGAGAATCATTGTTGGAAATTGCGTCCAAAATTGAAGCCAAATTGGGCTCGGCATCAGAAAGGTAAAAAAAAGACCACAACCATAGTTCAGGATCTTGGATCAAATTTTGATGATGAAACTACAGTTACAACTATGGACATCAAAGGTATATTTTCTATTGCTAGTTCTAGTTAATTTGCTTCTTCTTCAAAGGTTAATGTAATCCCTGATGAAAGGAAAAAAAATGACAGTTTATATACAAGTAGTCTAAAACACACTAAGATAGATAGACTTGTTGATAATGGATCACAAGTAAATCTTATTTCAAAACAATTTGTTAAGAATTTGAGATTGGAAGCTAAGCCTCATCCGATACTGTATCCTTTGGGTTGGATTTGTGAGAATACTAAGTTATAGGTAACTAAGTAATGTAAATTAATATTTTCAATCACATCAAGTTTCATAGACAAGGTAGAGTTAGATGTGGTTCCACTTGACATTTGCAGGATTGTTTTGGGAAGTTCATACTTATATGACAAGAAGACCATTTTCTATACGGACCAAAACAAGTATCATCTTTTCAAAGATGTGATTGAGTTCATTGTGAGAGCTCATCAAATTAAGACTATTTTGTCTATTGTCACTACTAGGAAAATGAAAACAATAGTTAATGCAAGCAAGAACTTTTCACTCATGTTTGTAAAAGTTAAGGAAGAAAGTGATCCTATAAATGAAGTAGTTAAGTCTGATTCTAACTATAATGAGATGTTTTAGCATTCACATGAAGTACAACATGAGATGTTGCTGCATGCAAGTATCTAAGATCTAGGCTTATGGTCTATGGTTGAAAGTAAAATAGATCCTTTGGTTAGTGTTGTCCCAGTTAAGAAGGACACATATGTTATTGATTCATTCTTTTTCACATCTTTATATTTAATTTTGTTGCTTAGTTTTCTACTTGTCAGTGGAGTATGGCTAGAAGTTGCAACAACGGATATTTATGTTTGGAAAATGGAAGGAATGATTAATTTGATCAATAATGTTATTTCAATTTTCTTCTTTGTTGTGATGAGTCATATGATCATTATATGAGCAGGATGGATGGATGATATTGGACAAGTGAGATGGTAATACCCTCACTACATTTTTGAATGAACTAGACTTTTGGTGGTCCAAAAGTTTCTTAGTGGGGAGGAATGATCCAAGTGGATCTTGTGACTAAAAAATTGACGTTCTCAAATGTTGATGAAAATGTCTCCATGATGAAGAGTTTGACGTGAGCTTTCCAATGCAACTTGAACGGGAAAAAATGGCTCAAACAAACGTTGTATGAGAAAGTTATGGCGTGAAGTTTTAGAAAAACATGCAAAAAATAGGTGATAGGGTTGCCATGTGGCATCACCAAAGGCTGACACATGGAAGTATGAATGTGACACATGGAAATATGCACATGATATGTGTCAATACAAACATGAGACGTAGAAGTATGACCTGACATGTGGTAGTAAATATGATGATATGGCCTACTGATTGGAACATATGTATGCTAATGTGGCATGTTGACTAGACCATACAGATGCTGACATGGCATGATTATTGGGATGTACAGATGCTGATATGGAACTGACATGGCATGATGACTGGGTTGTACGGATGCTGACGTGACATGTTGACTGATAATACATAGGCTGACGTGGTGGGATGATTGTGCAATTAGAAGCTACCACATGGAAGCCCCAAATCACCCAAAAGGGCCTTATCAACTATGGAATGGTCGGTGGGGGATCGAACCCCCGACCTCACTGCAACAAACCAACCATCTAACCAATGGACCAACGGTGGAACTTGATATGGTTAGCAACAATATTATATTTAAGGTCAAAGTGTTATCAGATATGCCAAAGGTGGAAGGTCCACTAGTTTTACCCTGCGACCTCCACCCAAATAACCACCATGTTTAACCATTGAGCCAACATTATCTCTTGTTATAGCAAACACAAGTTTTAATAATTAATTTTGCAATATTCAGATGGTTCAAAATCCCAATGGGCGCAAGATTTGAACCCATGACCTATTGAATATAAACCATATGTTTTAACCATTGCACTACACACATGGGTCTTGAAGAGATTCAGCCTGAATATTTTTTAAAGTGATGGTTTTTTCATAAAGTTGGAAAATGAGCATTTTTAAGCCTTTTTGAGTGTAGGAAGAGAAGGGAAAGTTGTTCCTAGTAGTGTTGCAGCCTTCCTAAAGAGGTCAAAGAGATTCTAGTTGCAGTTTGACGATCTTATCGATGTAATTAATCATTTTTCATCATTATAATGGATCAATAACTCATTGGAAGTGGACCCATAGACGTAGCCAAGGAGGGGTGAACTCTGTTATCAATTTCAATTTTCTCTAGACCTATAATTTTACAGCGAATTATAGGGAAGGTCAATTTCATAGGTCAGGAAGTACAAGCATATAAAATTTTGCAACGAATTAAGTATGATAGTAGGTTCTTGTGAAAATTAGTAGAAAACATCCTATAATTTACTGAATGTGGTGCCGAAGAAGCTCACAATCGTATGAACATTTCAAATTTCTATTGTTTTAATAATAAAATATGTACAGGTCTAGATAAAGGTTCTATGTAAAAACTGCAAGTAAAAGTTGTTAGTAAAGAGCAATTCTTGACCGCATAACTGACGAAGCGCCAAAAAAAAGGCCCATTGTATTTTTAGGCAAACCAGATTAATAGAAAATCACTGCTATGCCATTGTTTCTATAGTACTTCTATGTAGAAGAACAATCCGCACTACCAAACATTAATCACGCCGTGCAAGTTTGTTATATATATTTCATTATGGCTTTCATCATAGAACATGGTGGTGATGCCTTCAAGTGTTTCAATGACAATACTCCTGATTCTAGATGCATTTGGATGATTATTCGATGTCATTGGATTGTTACCGTCCATCTTGGATATGCACTTTTGTCATGCAGATAATCCTTCCTTCGTCACTACTCAATGGTAAGGACCCTAAACTGAGGGCGGGGTTAGGACCCTGAGATGAGGGTGGGGTTTCCAATTAATATGCTACTGATATTTATAGAATCAAAGACATAATAATAGACACATTTCAACCAATTCAGTTTTAAGGGAAACATGAACTAGAACATGAGAATACATGTTTATAGCAACTAGAAATTTGAAAACTTCTTGTTTCTATATGTTGGGTAGTGGAAACATTAACGTAACAAGATTTTAATGGAAAAAAAAAATAAAACCAAGAACAAACTAGACACAACAACAATCACACAATTGACACAGTGATTTACGTGGTAAAACCTTTCAGAAGGGAAACATTTACGAGGCAATGACAATAAATATTCTTATTGATCAAGGGAGAATTGCAATAGCCAATCACATGCATACAACCATCCTCTCCTCTCATACACATTGCTTGCTACACTACATTGCTCATTGCTCAAACACCTCTATGAGTATGCTCGTATATATAAAATCTTTCAAACAATTAGACAAACTGATGACAATCTGATGCATTGGTTACACAAACTGTTCACTGTAGTGTGCATGCATGCACATTCTATTTTTAGTTGATGTGCATGTAACCACATGGGAAATTATTTGGCATGTTTTCAACAATATCCACATTGACAATGATTTACCTGATATATCATGCCCAAATTTATTCATCGCCTTTCCTGCAAGTCAAGAGAAGCCAAACACCATCACAGATCCACAAATTCTCTAACAATATTGTTACATCAACATGTCTGCACGATTCGCTCTAGTATGGACCATTCTGCCTCCATCAGTAACCTATCTTATAAAACAATGCATTGTCCCATTTTGATCTGTTGGACTGCTAGTCAAAATCACAATACTTTGACAACCACAAAACACCTCATCCTGTACTTGTCCAAACTTACCCAATAGATCCTTGCATTCTTGCAAGGCATAACTTGAGGTAGGTCTCCTCTTCTCCAAACTCCTTAATCATAACTACAGATTTAAATCAATGCAACCAATGTAGGTGATACTTTTTATTTTGTGCTTCTAAGATACTGAAGCACCCATTTCCATGCTCTTCACCTGGTTATGCCATGTGTCCACTGACAACACCAATTGCATGTGAAACACTAACCATTTCCCATCTCAATCATAAAACTTCCTACTAACATACAATACTTGAGACATATAACCATTTTTCTTCATCATTAGTTAGGACATAAACCTAAAGAAAACTTACAATGGAAATCCAAAGGGATTTTATCGGTTTCACATTATTCATACCAAATTTCTTGAGTATCTTTACCACATACTTTTGTTGTGATAACCAAGCTTACTATCCTTCTTGTCTCTTTGTATTTCCATGCTCAAGATTTGTTTTGTTGCTCCTAGATCCTTCATATCAAACATCGTAACCAACTGAGCCAACCTGTTGATCTCATACATGCTTGTGCTTGCAACAAGCATAACATTTAACACCAAGATAATAAATATACCATAACCAAAATGGTTATACTCACTTATTGTAAAATTTGTCTCACCATGAAAGAATCAAACATATTGTACCATTTTCCTAGCATGCTTCATGCCATACAATGATTCCTAAGTTTGCAAACAGATCTTTTGTTGCTCTGAACTAACCTTTTTGGTTGTTTCATATACATCCCCCTTTCCAAAAAACTCCATGTAAAATAGTTTTAACAACATCTAGTTGTACTAACTCAAGATCAAGTACCACAACTAGTGCTAACACAACATGAATAGAAACAAGATTTTAACAACTGGTGAGAAACTTTCATGGAAATCAATATCTTCCAAATACCCTTCTGCTACCAGTCATGCTTTGAACCTTTCATCTTTTACTATGTTTGATTTTATAAAAGGAGATTAATAAAACACTACATCTATGTCCATGATGATTCCATGGGAAGTAGGATCCCACAATCTGCATCCATTAGCATCATCACCACATCAAATATCTACCTGTTTGATCTAGGTCCTACTTAGAATGCTGATAAAAAACATAAGCTTCACAACCAAATAATTTCACATTTGAGTAATGATCCATATTTATGAGTAGAACGAACAGACTAATAGAATTAATAAAATAACACAAAGATACAAATAGCAACAACATATATCAAGTGAACAATAACTTCTATTGAATAAATGAAATACGATGAAACTATAAAACTGCAGAACTGAAAACAAATTGCTCGAATGGTGTAGCTATCTCTGAGAAGCGATGTGGCTGCTATGTGCATCCGTTTGAGAAGAATGATTACAATGATGCTCCATATGCATTTTTAACATTACTCATGAATGCTGATAAAAAACATAAGCTTCACAACCAAATAATTTCACATTTGAGTAATGATCCATATTTATGAGCAGAACGAACAGACTAATAGAATTAATAAAATAACACAAAGACACAAATAACAACAACATATATCATTTGAACAATAACTTCTATTGAATAAATGAAATATGATGAAACTATAAAACTGCAGAACTAAAAACAACTTGCTCGAATGGTGTAGCTATCTCTGAGAAGCGATGTGGCTGCTACGTGCATCCGTCTGAGAAGAATGATTACAATGATGCTCCATATGCATTTTTAACATTACTCATGAATGCCAAAACCCTAGATATCCAAAAACCTAACCCTAGGATATGAAACGACAAAAGTTATGTGGGCCCCGCTGGGTAAGTTGGTAACTCAACTTCCTGGGGTCGTAACTTTTTCATACAATATCCGTTTTAGGTGCATGATAGCACGTTGGAAAGGTATTTTCGAGAACTACACATTATGTTGTCAAAATCTGACTTCATCTACATTTTGACTATGGAAAGCCAAAAAAACACTGTTTAGGGCCCCAAAACGGCCCCAGAAGTATAAAAAGATGTGCTAACATGAAAATTCCAAAATAAGCCAGCTGGATTAGGTGGGTGACCACCAGTATCCACCTAGAAGATGTATAGGGATTCAGACAAGATCGAAAGTGTAGAACCCACAATTACAAAGAAGTACAGAAGAACATGTTGAACTAAAAACTGTCAAGAGGAGCCAGTTGGAATAGGTGGGTGGCCACCAATATCCACCTAGATTACTCCTTCCCCCTCAGGAAGAAATGGGATCCATTGCATTGAGTTCCCCCATTAGGTGAGGAAACTTCTGCTGAATTTGGTCCTAGGTGATCCACTTACCTTGGTGTAGGAGCTTCCTTGCCTTGACAACCTGATAAAGCTGGATCCTCTACTGGCAAGTTCCCTTGACCTGTGTGTCCACTATCTGATTAGTGGATGCATATTCCATGCAATTAGGGTTGATCTCTTTTGGTGTCAGTTGTTCTGCAATCTCTGAGGTTCCCAATAATGGTGGAAAATATGGTCGAAGGAGCTCCACATTGAACACTGGGTGAAATCCAAGGAAGGATGGAGTGTTGAGCTCAAAAGCATTGCTACCCACAACCTTGGTGATAATGTAAGGCCCATAGCGAAGTGGGAAAAGATTTCGATGGGGCCCTATAAGGAGCTCTTTCTGCAAATGTAACCAGACCTTGTCTCCCACCTAAAACTAGTGCGGTACCCTGTGTTGATCATGATGCTTCTTGTACTTAGCATTGACTTTCTACAAAATATCATGGAACTATTGGTGGATGTACCGAATCCACTCAATGAATTTGTTGGCTTTGTCAGCCTGATATTGAACATGGGAAGATTTTTCTTGTGTGGTTGCAAGAGGTAATGCAACATCTCAACCCCACTTGAAATGGGATATGGTCGGTGGATCTATGGAGAGCCCTATTGTAGCTATGTTGAACATAGGGAAGACTCTCATCCTATGTACGCAAATGTTTAGAGTTGTACATGCACAATATCTGCACAATCATCTAATTGACGACCTCTATTTTTTCGTCAATTTGGGGGTGGAAAGCAGTGGATTTAGTGATCTTGGTGTCCAACAGTGACCAGAGACTCGACCAAAATTTTCTAAGGAACATGTTGTCTCGATTGGAGATCATGGTCTTTGGTATCCCAAAATGGACCCACACTGAGCTTGGCAGTATCTACCACTGTGATGCTCTTCTTTCAAGTTGTGAGGATGTCCATCTTCGAAAACTGATCAACTACCAAAAATACACAATCATTGCCTTGCTTGGTGGACGAAAGGCCAGACATGTAATCCATCGAGATGGATTCCCAAGGCCTCTTGAGAGTAGGAAGAGGGGTGTATAATCCTTGCTTCTTGATGGCTGTCTTGGAAATGGCATAGGCAGTGCAAGATTTGATATACTTGCTAAAGTCCTGTCGAAGTTTTGGCCAATAAAATGTTTTTGTAGAACGACCGCAGTTTTCTTCATGCCAAAATGTCCTGCCATCCTACTGTAGTGAGCCTCCCAAATCATCTTTGTACACTCACTTGCAGCAACATAGAGATGGCCTAGATGGCATACCAGTCTTTCTTAAATATGAAAATCAATGACATTCGCGTCTGTACCCAAGCGTTGATAGGTGGTGGCGAAGTCCGGATCTTGCTGATAATGTTGGGGCCACTCATATGCCTCAAGTCCACAGGAATGGAGCATGGTGGTGATTATAGCCACGGGAGGTCGACTAAGGTAGTCAACGACACGATTTGTGCTCCCTATCTTATACTTGATGTTGAGATGGAACTACTGCAGGTAGGTGGACCACTTCTGATGGAATTCATTTTGCAACTTCCCCTGTATTTGTATGAACTACAGAGGCTTGTGATCAGTGTGGATGATTGTCTCCTTTCCTAGAATGTAATGTTTCCATTGATGACAGGATTGTACAATGGAATACATTTCCTTGTCATAGGTGGGGTATTTTCAGAGAGTATATGAGAGGGTCTCACTATGGTATTCTATTAGATGACCGTGTTGGGTGAGAATTGCACCTACAACATAGTCAGATGCATCAGTCTCAATCTCGAGCGGTTGTTGTAGATTGGGTAAAAAGAGTACGAGATATGAGCACAAGTGATGCTTTAGATCATCAAATKCTCGTTGTTGTTCCTTCCCCCACTCGAACTTTGCTTTGCCACCACCCTTGGTCACTTGGCTAAGGGCTCATGYGATATGGGAGAATCCCAACATGAACCRTCGATAGAAGTTGGCCAGTCCCAAGAAGCTCTGAAGCTCGSTTAGTGTGGTCGGGGTGGACCAGTCACGCATGACTTGGATCTTAGCTGGATCAACATGTACCCCATGCTCATCAATAATACAACCAAAGTATTGGACCCTGTTCATGCCAAAGGAGCATTTTTCCAATTTGGCATATAGCTTGTGCTGCTGCAAAGTGCTCAAAACTTGCTAAATATGTTGCATGTGCCCCTCCCAAGTTCTGTTGAATATGAGGATGTCATCCAAATATACCACCACAAAATAGTTTTTGAAGGGTGTCAATACATCATCCATCAACCTCATGATAGTGGTTGGTTAATCGGTTAAGACAAAGGGCATGACCAGCCATTAGAAGAGACCTTATTTAGATTTGAAAGTTGTCTTCCATACATCAGTTGATTCAATGGGAACCTAGTGGTAGCAAGACTTTAGGTCAATCTTGTTGAAGAAATTCCCCCCCTTGAGTTGGTCAAGAAGGTCATCAATTCTGGGAATTGGGTACTAGTTCCTGACTCTGATTTTATTTAATTATCTCTAATCAATGCAAACCCGCCATGTCCCATATTTCTTCTGCACCAATACAATAGGTCTTCCACAAGGGGAGGAGTTGGTTCTGATGTGCCCCTTTTGGAGAAACTCTTGGATATGATGCTTGATTTTGTCATTTTCCATTAGCGAGCGATGATAGAATGGTCCATCAGGCAGAGGTGCACTGGGGGTTAGATCAATTGGATGCTTGAATTAGAAGTGCGTTGGTACCCCAGTGGGTGAGGAGAAGATGTCTTTGTACTCTTCCATGATCCCCTCCACTTGCTTCTGCTACAAAGAGAGGCTTTGTGTAGAGACCATGGATGTGGCGACGACCTTCTTCTTATTGTGAGAACGGATTACAAAGAAGACAAACTTCTCGGTCTGTGAAATGACCTTACTACATTTCTTAGCAGAGATTAAAGAAATAATGGTAGGCAACGCTACCTATGGTATCCTGTACAATTGTCTACCCAAAGTAATAATAACA
>JASDQU010210417.1:0-18402 GCA_032191745.1 Picea mariana
TTAAATATATATTTTGGGGAAATTTGTTGGACACTTTTTTTCATTTTTAGAATGATATTTAGAATAAATGGGATTTTGCAAAAAATTGTGGTTTTGTCAACACACTATTCAAGGTCATTACAACAATATCATTTTATTAAAAGTTCAACATGTTATTTGTGAAAATTGAACTTGGATGGAGTGGTTGAGGTGGTTTGACGGGATGGTTGGGAGGTAAGTCTTGCACTCTCCTCACACATGTTCAAATCTCCGATGAGACTCTGGCTAGTTGTGATAAGGCTATAAGGGTAGACGCCCCTTGGACAAAGGTCCACTCCAGCGTACCTTGAGACACCTCGACCCTTGTTGAGCCACAAGTTATTGACAAATCTATCTTGTGGGCTAAAGGATATACTCTTGGATTATAGTACCAGCCAATTTGTTTAATCTTGAGCCTAGCCTATCCAAAAAATTTAAATTTTTTATTATTATAACATTTATTATAAGTAGATTTTGATTCACCATTAACTATATATAATTATAGATTTTTTATTTAGATATTATTTCTATTATCATATAGCCATTAAAAAAATAAAAAATAAATGAAATATAACTTTGGAATAATTTTGATGAAATAAACATCATTTAATTATAATATTTAAATTAAAAAATTGTTGTCATAAAAAAAATTTAAAAAAAATAAAAAGTGAAATATTACAATACCCTCCCCAATTGGAGTATTACAATACCCTCCCCAATTGGAGTATTACAATACCCTCCCCATTGCCTTTAGGTGCTTCCAATCCTTCGCAATTCAATGGATATCTAGAACAATCATCAAAAGAAAGCATACTTAATATTGTTCATGAGTAATATCATACTATCTATATAAATTCCAAATGCACCAAAAAAAAACATATAGTTACTCTGTAAGATACAATATATTGTCGTAACCCAATACTTATGTATATAAATATATGATTACTTTTATTGTCTACGGAAATATATATTTGCTTTTTATTGTCTACCATAAATAAGTTTTGCATACTACCCTTTTCTTACACATTCAATCTATACTAATTTTACATCATAACATATGTCAACAAACCTCTTGTTGGTCATCTATCCACTTCTTAAAGTAAAATCAATGCCAATACTTTAAGAAGTGGTTTTTCTACAGTTTTTGAGTCTTGAACTTCCAAGTTCATTTTGAGGCCCTAAATGATGTGTTTTTGGTGCGATGTCACCTAACAAAAATGCAAAGGTAGATGTTAATTTGTTCGCAATCTGTACTTCTTGGTTAGACCTTTCTGACGAACTATCGAGCACCCCAAATGGAGATCATATGCAAAAGTTACACCCCGTGGAAGTTGACGTATAAATTGACCACATCAAGGCCCATAAACCTTTTGGTGTTTCATCTTCTAAGCTTAGGGTTTTGGATGTATAGGGTTTTCTCATTCATGCTTTATGTTAAAAGGCCTTTTCAACCTCTTTGTAATTAGCTTCTTGTGAATGAGCGTAGATGACACATCTCTCTCTTCAGGGATAAGCTACCACCATTCTAGATAGCTTATGTGCTTTGCAGTTTACAATCTTTTGTATTCCAAACAATCATTAATAGAATTCAACTTTAATTGTATTACTATGTTTCTTCCAATATCTTTGTGTGTTTCCTTGTTATATTTTTGCCTTCATGTCATTTTCAATATAATTTGGATCAAAAGGTCATCTCTCCTTCACTTGGCACCCCATCCGAAGAAAAGTAGATAAATATTAATATTTAACATAGCCTCTCTCAACCACATAGAATAGGTCCTCTCTCCTTTGCTTGACACCCCAACCGAAGAAAGGTTAGATAAATGTTAATATTTAACATACTTTCATATTATGAATATGATCTATGATGAAGTGTTGGGTATTAAGAAATATAGGGAGGATCAGCGGTTAGTTTTGGGTGATCTGAAGTTGGTTTCGATGCTATGGCAATTTGTCCATAGGCCCAAGAGCGAGGGTCGCAAGGCTCACTTCTAGTAAGAGTGGTTTCCTCTGGAACATTTTCAGTTCGGGATCTCTCTTTTTCGAAGAAGGAGTTGTCAGTTTCTTGACTGACGCCTAACACCTGGGTTAACATTGTTGACAAAGTGTCATCGGACACGTAATTTTATTAATAAAGAAAAAGTGATTACAATCTGAAGTGAGAACCCATAATCTACTCCTTAACCTCATTTGAAGAAGGAGCTAGATTATACAACTCAACACTAAACTAAAATCTAGGAGAACAACCAATCACATAATCACATGAGTATGATAGGTGTCATTTATATAGAAGCAAGGTGTCCTTATCCTAATAAACTAGAATAAATTAATTTCTAAAAACATTTATACTAGAAAATACTTAGACTATAGAACTTTAGGATTATGAGGCTAACAATCCCCCGTTTAATCCGAAAGTTCATTTTTACAAAGACCAAGTTCATCTTTGAACTTAGTGAACTTTATTCTACCAAGAGGTTTGGTAAAAATATCTGAAGCTTGATCTTAAGATGGGCAGAACTGAGGCTTGATGATGTCTTTGATGATGAGCAATCTAATGAAGTGGTGCTTGGTGTCGACATGTTTAGTATTTGAATGAAATAATGGATTCTTGGACATCTTTATTATTGACTGATTGTTGATCAATAAGTTAGTTGGTGATTTCTGAGTTTCACCAAGATCTTGTAAAATTCTGCGTAGCTATACAGTCTCACATGTTGCTTCCCAAGCTAATATGTACTATGCCTCTGTTGAAGAATTGGCAATTGTTGTATGATTTTTACAATACCAAGATATTGTTGTTGAACCCATATTCATTAAATAACTTGAAGTGGATGCTCTATCATCAATGTCACCTGCAAAATCAACATCTGAATATCCAACAAGTGTAAAAATTTTGTTCCTTTTGTAGAGAAGACCAAAGTCTTTTGTACCTTGAATGTATCTTAGTACCCTTTTTGCTGAATTCCAGTGACTTTCCCTTGGTTCTTGCATAAACCTTGAAAGTATAATGGCTGAATATGACAAATCTGGTCGAGTATTTGTCAAATAAATGAGACTTCCAACCAATTGCATGTACTTTGTACTGTTTACCAATTCCCCCCCTTCAAATTTTGAAAGTTTCAATTTTTGCTCCATGGGGGTAAGAGAAGGTTTACAATCTTCCATGCCAAATTTCTTTAACAATTCAGTGGCATACTTAGTTTGACTAAGGAATATTTGGTTAGGATGTTGAGACACTTCAACTCCAAGATAATAATGAAGTGTCCCTAAATCAATCATTTTGAACCCTGCTTTAAGTTCTTCCTTAACTTGTTTGATGTCAGCTTCATTATTTCTTGTTATGATTAAGTCATCAACATAGAGTACAAGTATCACCATGTACTTATCTTGCATTCGAAAATATAATGTGTCATCTTATTCACTTCGCTGAAAACCCACCTTTCATAGGAACTCATCCATTTTTGCATACCAAGCTCGAGGAGCTTGTTTCAAACCATATAAAGCCTTCACAAGTTTGCAAACTTTATGTTCTTGTCCTTTAGCTTCAAAACCTTGTGGTTGATTCATGAAAATATCTTCCTTTAGATCTCCATTCCAGAAGGCACTTTTGACATCCATTTGATGTAATTTCCAACCATAATGTGCAGCCAAATTGATAACCATTCTGACAGTATTCCATTTAGTTGTGGGTGCAAAAGTTTCTTCATAATCAATTCCTTCATGTTGAGCAAAACCTTTAGCAACAAGTCTTGCTTTGCACTATTCAATTTTACCATTGGGCTTGTAATTTACTCGATAAACCCATTTACAACCGATGGGCTTAACATCATGTCGAAAATCAACTAAGTTCCAAGTCCCATTTGCAAGTATTGAATCATATTCATTAATAATTGTTTCTTGCCATTCTTTATGTCCAGTTGCTTCAGCAAAAGAAGTAGGTTCAGTGGAAGCATGAGCAAAATTAGCTTTTTCTCTTGAAGATCCCCTAGTTCATGTTTTTTTCATTTCATCTGAATGAACATCTTTGAGAAGTTGTTCGGCCCACTTTGGCTTCTTATGTTGAGGGGATCGAGGATTTGAATCACCATTGTTGTTAAAAAGAGGATTTTCAAAAAATGAGGCTCTTCCTTCATCTGAAGTATCTGAGGTTGGAGAAGATTCTGTATTAGAAGAGTCTTTTGTAGTTTCATTATCAAATGAATCAAAAGAATTTTTGATAAAGAGATGTCTTATGTAGAAACAAAGTCTTTTTCAAACCAAAATGCTTGCTTTGACTTGTTCAATTTACCTTTACCCTTAGTGTTTTTATTCTCTAAACGACTAAGGAGATGATTAATCTCATCTAAACTGTTACTTTCAGTTTCATAAAAAATGACATCTCTACTGACAATGAATTTTCCACCTGAAAGTAATCTATACCCTTTCTTTTCATCAGAGTATCCAATGAAGATACACTTCATACTTCGGTTTTCTAATTTAGTCATATTTTCCTTAGGAACTAAAGCATAACATGTTGAGCCAAAAACCCTAAGATGATTTACCTTGAGTTTAAAACCGTACCAAGCTTCATAAAAATTTTACCATCTAAAGCTAATGTAGGTGATCTATTTTTGAGATAAACTGCAGTATGGACTGCTTCAGCCCAATATTTTGTGCTCAACCCTTTAAATTGCAACATATATCTTGCCATGCCCATGAGAGTTCTGGTCATCCTTTCAGTAACTCCATTTTGTTGTGGAGTATATGAATTTGTCAGTTGCCTCTTAATTCCATTGTTTCGACAATAATCATTGAATTCAGTTGAAGTGAATTCACCTCCATTATCAGTTCTCAAAGAAGCGATATTTTCTCTAGTTTCATTTTCAACCATGTGTTGAAAATTTACAAACTTTTCAAAAGCTTCAGACTTTGCCTTTAAAAATCACACCCATGCCATTCTAATGTGGTCATCAATAAACAATATAAAGTATCAAAATCCACCGAAAGAAGATTCCATTGGACCACATATATCATTGTGAATCAATTCCAAATACTTTGTTGCTCGCCATGAGCTGGTTGGAAAAGCTTCCCGCTTTTGCTTGCCAAAAATACAAGCTTTGCACTTGGAATTTTCTTTCTTGAAAGTTGGAAAACCCTTTACCAAATCTCGGGACTTAAGTTTCAAGAGACTTTCAAAGTTTAAGTGACCAAATAAAAAATGTCATAATCTGAATGCAGACATTTCGGAATTCACTGTTGTTGCAAACTCTTACTTTCTTTGGATGACTTTCCCATTCATTCTTAGTAACTTCCCATCTTCATATCCAATCATTATTGTTTTCAATTTTTCCTTCTCTCAATTATTCTTCACCAAACGATCTTGCATGACGATTTGATGTCCAACTTGTTTGATTGTGACTAAGGATAACAATTTTTTCTTAAAAGATGCTATGTACCAAACATTTGAAATCCATTTTTCACCAATTCCAAGGAGAAAAACTTTCACTGAACCTTTTCCTTGAGGTATATGAGTTGTATCATCAGCAAAATAAATGGGATTTAGTTGAACATCTTTATAATTCCAAAAATAGTCTATGCGATAAGTCATATGTTGAGTAGCCCCTGTGTCCAATATCCAATCATTTTCAAATGAATCTACATGTTGAACTGCTGAAAAAACATATTCATATTGATCATCCCGGTTATATTGATCTTCTGCATATTGTGTTGATTGTTGAGAACTTGAATTTGATGTCTGCTTAAACTTTGGCAATTGATCATTGCTCGTAAGATGATTTGATGCATAATGACCCATCTTCAAACATCTTTTACATCTTACTTGACTGAAATTTCTGCCTCTTCCTAACTGTGCATTATTATTGGGAGGATTACTTTGAAAATTTTGTTGATTAAAATTGCTATGACCTCTACCTTCACCACGACCTCTGCCACGGCCACGATTAGAAGATTGATTTTAAAAATTTCCAAAATTTGATTTTCCTCTTCCTTTAGAACTTTCAGCTTTAGTGAAAAGAAGATCTTCTCCTGATTGTTTTTGTTTCCAAAAGATTTACTATGTTGAGCCAGTAATTCACTAAGTGAATCAAAAGTTACAGTTGATAACTTATCAGTTGTTTGCAAAGTCTCAAGAAAATTCTTATAAGATGGAGGCAAGCCATTTATTACAATGGAGACTAGAAAACTTTCTTCAAGTTTAGGAAAACCACCTTTGATGATTTCCTGATGAATGTTCTTAATCCTTGAAATGTATTCTAATACATCACCATTGTCTGCTAATATTTGTTTAAGAAATTTCATTTGTAGATCAACTCTATGAGATGCAGTAGGAGTATCAAAAAGATTCTTTAATAGATTCCAAGCAAACCATGCATCTTTGGAATTCTCAATATGAACAAACATGTGTTCAGTTACAGAAGAACGTAGCAAAGCAAGTGCTTTTTCATCTTTCAAATTCCATTTTGCTAAAGAAGTAGCATTGGTTGGCTTAATTGGAGCAACATCACCATCATATATATCACACCATAGTTCATTATAGATCAGAGTGTTATGCATGTGCCGACTCCAAGATTTGTAATTTTTGGGTCCATCTAACTTATCTGATTCTGTGAATAGATTGATTAATTTAGAAATGATGTTTGTTGCAAGATTTGCAAGTGAATAATCCACAAAACTCCAAAAGAGAGACACAAGATGCCAGAAAGAAAGAATACACAATCCACGCAAAAACAATACTTTTAAGGGCTTGGCCTTGACCCTTTAAAAGTCTCGGGCGAAATGGAGTTTGAGAGAGTATTTTACAGGACTCTTCTCAACTTCTAAGCTTTCAAGACTACAATCAAATCTTTCAAAGTTTGACCCTTTTTACAAGATAGATAACCTTTTACAAGTAATAAAATGTTCCCCCCTTGAACTAAATTCATCAATGACTTAAAAGATTACAACTCAAATGTCTAAAAATAAAAAACAAAGCTCTTTAATCTAAAGATCAAAGTTTAAAATTCTTATAACTCCACATCTTTATGTTAAAATAATTTTCGGTCCTTCATCTGGTCCTTCATCCGGTCCTCAATCCAGTACTCAATCCAGACCTCGATATGAACAAAGATTTTATGCAACAATTTTTGATAATTTAATATCAGTTCAAAAACCGCCCACCAAAATCGCGCAGAAGAGGCTTCAAAAACGAGGACACGCAACAATATTTTGACACATGGAAGAGATCTAAGTGAATGAAAATGCACCAGTAGATTTTCGCAGAAGAGGTATAGCTTCCATGCAGGGTCTCTGATCGCTTGATCCAATGACAACATTGATCCCAGCAGTCACACCAGAGTTCGCTCAATCCTTTTTCAGAGCCAAACAGATCAAATGTACAACAAATTTATCAAGTGGAGCGTAGATCGGTGCAGGATCTTGTCAAAGAATGTCAATCGATGTGAGGGAACTAGTGCCTCCATAAAGGTTTCAATGCCATAACTGAGTTGAGTTTGACCTTGAAAACTCACATGCCCTCTCTCAACTCCTCCAGCCACCGAACCACAAGGGTTTCTTCTGCTTCTTAAAGGCCGAGTTACCAGATCCGATCCACACAAATTCACAAGTGGATGTGTTGGGCAGGTGAAAAACTCAATAACTGAGCACTGGGCAGGTGAAACACATTGACAAAGTGTCCTCAGACACGCAATTTTATTAGTAAGGAAAAAATTATTACAATATGAAGTGAGAACTCATAATCTACCTCGTAACCTCACTTGAAGAAGGAGCTAGTTTATATAACTCAACTCTAAACTAAAATCTAGGAGAAAAACCAATTACATAATCACATGAGTATGATAGGTGTCCTTTAAATAGAAGCTAGGTTTCCTTATCCTAACAAACTAGAATAAATTAATTTCTAAGAACATTTATACTAGAAAATACTTAGACTATAGAACTTTAGGATTATAAGGCTAACACCCGTTGCCCTGTTTTAGTATCGATTTCGAATGGATGGATATGGTAAAGGATATCGAGGTCGACTATGACCTCAGTCCAACCCCAGAAAGAGCATTTTGCATGCTTGAGGAATTCCACGACAGGCGAAATCAGTTAGGATGTACTCACCGCATGAATCTAAAGAAGTCGAACGTAGGGGTGAAGGGGTTGGCTCTTCACATGGGGGATATTTGGAAGTGAGCTGAAGATAGGAGGAGTAATGTCCTTGGCTCAAGTAACATCTCACAGGATGAACAATTCATTGCATCACAGGCAGAATGGATATCTAGAGTTTTAATCCACTCAACGGAGACATGGGAAGTTTACTCAAGACTTTGTTTTGAATCTTGCCTTAGAAGCAAAATATAGAGCATTGGAACTTCAAAATAGGATAAAGTATTTGGGTTTGGTATTCAAACATTAGAGCAGATCCCTCAAGGAAATTGATGACCTTACTAGTCAATACCCATAGTATGGCAGTCTTACCATGGTCTGTTGCTCAATAATCCACAATGGGGTGTCCAAGGACCTTACAAAATCACTTTATTAGTCCATCCACATAACAAAATTCTGAACAGGTTGATCGAGCTTTAAAAATGCCCAACTAAATCTCTAGTTTCTATTCCATAATGAAGTTCATAGGAACTACATTCTCATTCCTGGTACATATCTCGAATTCTCTTAAAAAATCCCAATCCTAAGTCGAGCTCTAATCTTTTATCAGATCCTCGAATTAGACAAGATCTGGTTCATTTATCCACGCCTAAATTAAGAATTGGAATGTACTGAGGCGCTTAATCTCTAGCCAATTTCCTCTAATAGTTCCTCGAGCTGTAACCTCAGGCTTATTCTCTTAACCACTTCAGTGCTAGCTTCCCTGTGGTTCAGATGACCAAGTTCGAGACTCAATACTAGTCTGAAGGTCACTTATTTTCCCTAGCATCTATCCTCTAGCACCTTCATTCAAAATACCATGTGCTATGACTAATTGTTCATACTCATCGGGGCTTAATTCTCCAAGCTATAAGACTTTTGTTGTTGGAAGGTCTCGATACACGAAGATTACAGTATTCTAAAACTCAAACTCTGACGGACCTGTGCCACTTTTTCAGACTCTGAACACTGTTACCATCGATGATTGCCACGTGTCTCTAGAGTGGGGTCTATAATACTACTATCGTGGGTAACTTTGCACTAACCCTTGAGCAACTCTAATATGTGCTATCAACGTATAACGTTGATCCTTCATTGATCAACAATCAACGTTCATCCTCGACCTACACATGGGACTTCAATTTGATGGTTATGACTTAATCTAGAATTGAGTGGATGGTTGAGATTTTCCCATGGCTTACAACTGGCTCTGATCTTCGATCAATCTTGATCGTTGATCCTTCCTCCTCACGGACGATCCTGATTCATCATCGGATGTCTCCATTCGGAGTTGAGGTTTGAAACGGCTCTAAAGAGTTAACTCCGATGAACGATCATATCTTCCTCTGGATCTCCTTCGATGGACGACTAGATCTCCTCATCATGCAACTCTCTTTTGACCTCGATCTATAACTGGGAATTAATCAAATATTAAGTAGATGATCAAAATTTATCCATGAATTAATTACCATTGATCTGACGGTTCTCCCCTATGGTGACCTCACGATTCGATGGTCAAATTCGATCTCCCATTTGATGGCTCCTATACACTCACTTTACAAAATGATATGGATGTGACCAATGATAGGGATTATCCCTTGAGCCTTTCTACCTACACAATGATCCTTTGATTTAACGATGATTGTGTATTGTATTACCAATCCAACGATCACGAATAACTCATCCTTTGTTGGAATTTAAGTTAATCTTATGGTTCTCGTGTGTCGGCCCTATGATCCGACGATTGACGTTTAACTTCAACTCAGAGCTTGATCTCTGCTCTGATTTGTAAAAGATTCATAATCATTGATTTCAATTTATGATCAGTGGTCAAGGGTTGTGAGTTATCCTATGTTGCATGAGGATTTGACCTTTCTAAGATTGCAATAACACTTCAAGGCTTTTGACCTGCATAAACACCATTTCAATAGGGATTCTTCGGTCTTATGAAATTAAAACTTGCACACTCAATCTTGTAGAGATTTAACACACACACAATTAGCAGAGGTCTAATACATCAATTCCATGTAACACTCGAAATAGAGTGATTTCATTACTCAGTTGTACACATATTGTACATAGGCATTACATAAGGCCTCTCTCTTATGATGGCCTTTCATAATTTCACTCTCTCTGGCCTGACTTTCTCATTGGATGGTGTCTTCTCATTCTTTTTAGGCTCACAACATTTATACAAAAAGACTCTAAAACTAAAATTGGTTCATACCTTAACAATCTTCCACTAAATCAATCCTTAGGATCTTTTAGATCCATAAAATCCTCTTGAGATCTCTAACTTACCCTTAGGATCTCTCTAACTCTCACAACCTCTTGAGATCTGTTTGACGGATCTTATTATAATGCATTACAGTCATATAATACAAACTTTCTATAATTCCAATAAAACTTAGGAATTTAAAAAAAAAAAAAATTCAATTACAAAGACCCCCCTAGGCCTATTCAAATGTGCTTGATTTTGGAGGCAAATGTTGTTGCATCAGACTTCCGAGGTTAAAAACTTTCATGATCTCCTGATCATGAGTCTTCTTTTGTTGAAGTCCTCCTGGATCCCAAACCTTATGCTACTGCTGACTACTTGTCTTGCTCTGTTGTTATTGTCTTGTTGTTTTCTTCAACCTTCCATTAGTCTTACTAATGCAAATCTACAAAATCAATTGTACTTTGTTGTTGATTGTTTTCCTTACTTCAATGTGCCTTCTCTGAGACACCTTCATCATCAACATCATCGTCTCTTCAATCTCCATGTCCAGTATGTCTTCTTATTGGTACACAACATTGTTGCATACTTGTTGTGTTTCACAGACTGGTTTTTGCATTTCTTCTTCTTCATAACTCCATATAGAAGTGTTTGAAACACTCAGTTGCTTCTCCCAATTTATTTGCTTCTTTGTGAAAAATTGATTTATATATTCAATATTCTTACTCTCATCTTCATCTCCTTCAGTTGATGTTTTGAGCATTCCCTTTAATTATGTGCTTGCAACTATTATGCATTCCTCTTTATCAATCCTTGGATTGATTAACCAGTCTTCCAACATCCTTGGCTCTCCTTCAAAATCTGTGAGCACTATATCTGAGTGTTGTCCTTCAACTTCTAAAATATTTCCTTGGCTAAATTCATAAGCTAATTCTTTTTTGTTCACTGCAACAACAGTCACTTCCATATTTGCATCACTTGATAAAAAGTGATCTAGATACTGATCATCCTCATAAGACAATGTTGTCTCTTTATTCTTTGTGACAGATCTTTGATTCAATATGCCTTCACTTTTTTCAGCACATGCAAACACACACCAATAGTCAGTTTTAAAACCATGATACCCTGGAGTTTATGTTGATGCTTCTAGCATCATCTTGCTCTGCTCCAATGCAACATCAAGTCTCACATCTGTTCCTCTTTGCATCACCTTCTTGTACTAGTATGAGTACCCCATTAGACTTTCACCGTAATCTACTTCTTCAATAGTTTGAGTTACAAATTGTGTGTAATCTTCATCCTGACTACCTTTATGAGATACCATCTCATCTTCCTTTAAAACATAATTATGATTATGTTATGTTGATATGCTTTTAGAAAGTATATCTCTATCTTTATAAACCTTTATGATAGTTTCAAATGATTGTCCAGATTCTTTCCTTGCACAACCTGCAATCATACACAAATTAATAGTTTTAAAAACATAAGGCTTGCTAGCCTCATTTGATGCCTCTTTTAGCACATCCTTATGTTTATCTGAAATTTCTACACAGTCCATGAGACTTGTAGTAAGTCTCTCGTCAATATCTTTATTCTCTTCTCCAAGGAATGACCCTTTCTTTGGTTCACATAAGTGAACTTTTTCCTCTGTCTGAACTCAATTCCTCTGAGTTCCTCCTTCTTCATCCAAGCACTCAACTTGTGCTTCAAGCTCTTCAATTTCTTTCTCAACTTGTTTGCAAATAATTGCGTCATAGACCACTTGACTTTCTTCTTTACATTCCATCCTTGTCTTTGGTTTTCCTCAATCCCCTTTTGTAGCAGTTGTCTTATGTTATCGAGTTGTGCCTTCAACTCAACCATTTCTCTGTCAATCTCCTCTTGACTCATTCTCCTCTTTATGCCATTTGCTTTGGAATTTTCCTTTCCTCTGTTGTGGATTCTCTCTGAATCTTTTTCATGAGGATCATTAGTCATCTCCATTTCTTCCTTGTGAACTTCTCCTGGTCCACTATGAGTTGCATCAAGCCTCAGTAGCAACTCTCCTCATTTACTACCTAATACCAAATCCAACTTCTCTCATGAGCTTGAACTCTTGGTATCCTTTTGGTTATGTCTCCTAGAACCTCCCAAATGATCCAGGTGGATGTCAGGGGCCACCCACCTATTCCAAATAGCTCAAAACCGTCTTCTGGAAATTTACTATTTTTAGTAGTTTTTTTGTTCCTAAACTTTTGGGGCCATTTTGAGGGCCTGAATGATTTTTTTTTCGAGATCAATCACCTCAATGATGGTCGGAGGCTCTGATTGAGCCCCCAAAATGATTCTCCTCGACGATACCTTTCCAATGAGCTATCATGCACCCCAAACGGAGATCGTATGCCAAAGTTACACCCCCGGGAAGTTGATACACCAAACTACCCAAAACGAGGTCTACAAAACTGTTGGCTTTTCATCCTCTGGGGTTAGGGTTTTGGATTTTTCTTTATGTTAAAAAGGCCTTTAGAGCCTCATTATAATCATCTTCTTGCGAATGCGAGTGGCCATTGCATCTCTTCTCAGAGATAAGTTGCCACCATTCTTGTGATTCTCTCACTATGTATTTCTACAGTTTTGTACATTTCACTCATTAATAGAAAGTGTGTATTATTGTATCTCTGTATTTATGGTTATATCTCTGATATATTTATGTTATATTATTGGATATTTGAGATATATCTGTACATTTATTTATTATATCTCTTCTCTCATTTCGTGTCAAAAATAATCAGGATCAGTGGTATCAGAGCAGGTTGCTCTTGATCGTTTTCCAGTGCATGTCCCCGACGAGGTCCGAGTATAGAAAGTTGGGTCTCGAGCTTGTCTCTCTTGAGGAAAATTTCTCTCGCATGCCGAAGAAACTCTCCATGGTGGAAGAAAATAAAAACGATAGATCAAACAATTATATTAAATCGTTGCTTGAGTAAGCTCTCACACGACAGAGGGATGAAACGATAGAGAATATTTCCCACATCCTTCAATGCCTGCCGATAACAACCAGCGCATCTTCATCAAGCAGCCACTTTGGAGGCACCTCTCCTTTCCATGTACAAACTAATTTTGATATTCCCGTATTTGAAGGACAGATAGATGCAAATGCCCTAGAAAAATGGTTAAATTTGCTAGAAGGTTATTTCTCTGTTCACAATTTTTCCGACAGGGAAAAGATCACCTTTGCACTCCTTAAATCTCTCCCCTGTGTCAATCATTGGTGAGAATCTTACTGAGATCAAAGTTCCACAAAGGATTCTACAATATATGTGGTCAAGCCCACTTGGTATTGTTTTGTGGATGCAGTCAAGGAACAATATTACCCTATTGGTGACAATGATGACCAGTACATGAGATGGACCACGCTACGTCAAGAGAGGGGCCAAGCAGTGTCGGAGTTCATCAATACCTTCCATGCCTTACGCACCAAGATAGGTATCAAATATTCTGAGCGACATTTCGTTCTGAAATACCATGGGGCTCTACACAGGTACATCCAAACTGAAATGGATTTTCTGGACATATCATCGTTGGGAGTTGCCTATCGATATGTTGTGAAAATCCAGCAGAAATTTAGGCACCAGACAAACAGGAGTTTGGATCTGCAAATCCACAACAACCAAAGCATGATAAATACAACCCTAAAAAATAGCCTCCCGAAAACCAGTCCAAGTCATAGGAAAAGAAGGGTCATGGGAAGACGAAGAAGGACACTAGAAAGTGGTGTGATTTCCACAAAATCCCCTGGCACAACACTGATGAATGTCACTCAAAACAATCATTGGTGGCTGAGATCAAAGACAAGGATCCAAACCCTGATTCAAAATCTTATGTAGAAATAATGGGAAAAGAAAAATCATCAATGCAGGCCCCACTACTACTATCGCGACTGAAACAATTCAACCAAAAGAACTAGCAGATCCTGAAGAGGGAGAGCGCCTTTTTCATTCATAGATGTGGGTGAAGGGGACCCCATTGCATTTTATTGTTGATAGAGGAAACTAGAATAACCTCATCTCAGTAGAGGTTTTCAAAAAGTTTGGATTGTCGACAACACCACACCCGCAACCATACAACATCGGGTGGCTTCGCCAGGGACGAGATCTTTGTGTCAGCCAATAGTGTTGATTGTCATATGACATCCACCCCTTCAAGGATGAGGCATTATGTGATGTTTTCCCACTGGATGTCTGTTATGTTCTCTTGGGCCAACCATATATGTGGAAGCTCCATGTTATCTATGATTCTTGACCATGTAATGTCATTATTACTCTGGGGGGTCATCTCTACAGGATACGAGAGGTAGTTCCAACTATTTTCCCACCTAAAAAGTGTCGCAAGTTAGTATCTCATACTACAAAATTCAGCTTCTTCACAATATGTTTGAAAGGTCAACAGAAGAACACCGCAACCACTGCAGCCTCAGTCCAACCACCTTCTATCCGGCAGAAGTAGGTCGACGATATTGAAGTAAAGAACAAGGATTCCTTCTGCACACATTCATCTCATGTAACCAGACAGGTTTAAAATGTCCAACCCTTCTAGCCACAAATATGTGACAACCTTCAACAAGCTAAGTAGTGCAACTTCTCCAGCAAGGCAAGCAACTCATCAGGATGCAGGTTCAACAAACCTTTTTCCCTCTCCCCCGGGCACTCAATACAATGGAGACCATTTCTTCCTAAGGAAGGATGATTGATCTAGGTGGATATCGATGGCCACCCACCTATTCCAACTGGTTCAAAACAATATTCTAGAAATTTACTATTTTTAGTAGTTTTTATGTTCCTAAACTTTCGGGGCCATTTTGAGGGCCTAAATGAATTTTTTTCGGGATCGAACACCTCAATCATAGTTAAAGTCTCTTATTGAGACCCCAAAAGGAATCTCCTTGATGATACCTTTCCAACGAGTTATCGTGTACCCCAAACAGAGATCGTATGCCAAAGTTACGCCCCCGGAAAGTTGATACACCAAACTACCCAAAACGAGGTCCACAAAATTGTTGGCTTTTCATCTTCTGGGGTTAGGGTTTTGGATTTTTACTTATGTTAAAAATGCCTTTAGAACCTCATTGTAATCATCTTCTTTCGAATGTGAGTAGCCGTCACATCTCTTCTCATAGATAAGTTGCCACCATTCTAGCGAGTCTTTCACTTTGTATTTCTACAGTTTTGTACATTTCGCTCATTAATATAAAGTGTGCATTAGTATCTCTATATTTATGGTTATATCTCTGATATATTTATGTTATATTATTGGACATCTAAGATATATCGGTACATTTCTTTATTATATCTCAGCTCTCATTTTGTGCCGAAAAAAATCCGGATCACCGAGCTTCTTTGCTCCTCTCTGGCTTCTGCACCCTTGCTCACCTTCCCTAGAGAACATCCAATTGTCCTCTTCACTTACTTCCAATCTTAGTTGGAAGTGTTACAACATCCCTTGTTGTAAGGTTCTTTTGCCACAATCTCTTTTCCTTTCTCTCTATCACAACTCCTCTGGTTGTATTGCCTGTTATTTGTTCCTTCTACTACCTGGAATCACAATTTGTATCTTCACCAAAGTTGTCATCATGAAATATTAACCATTACCTGCAATATCTATTCATGATATTGTCTTCCACATTTAATGCACTTGAATGGGAAACTCCCTATCACAATGCCTCTATAATCCTCTCATGCACTCCTTTTGTACATGCTCCCCTCTTAATTAATTCAATTTCTTTGTTTGAATTGTTCTATGTCTGCAAATTTTCTCAAAGAGCATCAATGCGCTCTGAAACCAAAATTATGACCTTACTGGTCAATACCCACAGTATGGTAGTCTTACCATGATCTATTGCTCAATAACCCACAATGGGGTGTCCAAGGACCTTACAAAATCACTTTATCAGTCCATCCACATAAAAAAATTCTAAATAGGTTGATCGATCTTTAAAAATGCCCAACTAAATATCTGATTTCTATTCCATAATGAAGTTCATAGGAACTTAATTCTCATTCCTGGTACAGATCTCAAATTCTCTTAAGAAAACCCAATCCTTGGTCGAGGTCTAATCCTTTATCAGATCCTCGAATTATATAGGATCTGGTTCATTTATCCACGCCCAGATTAAGAATTGGAATGTATAGAGGTGTTTAATCTCTACCCCCTTTCCTCTAATAGTTCCTCAAGCTATAACCTCGGCCCTATTCTCTTAACCACTTCAGTGCTAGCTTCCCCATGGTTCAGATGACCATGTTTGAGACTCAATACCAGTTTGAAGGTTGCTTATTTCCCCTAGCGTCTATCCTCTAGCGCTTTCATTCATAGGACCATGTGCTGTGACTAATCACTCATTGTCATTTTGGCTTAATTCTCCAAGCTATCGGTCTTCCCTTGTCGGAAGGTCTCGATACACGAATATTATAGTATTCTAAAACTCAAACTCTGATGGACCTGTGCCACTTTTTCGGACTCCGAACATTGTTACCGTTAATGATTTCCACATGTCTCCAGAGTGGGGTCTACAATACCACTAGTGCAAGTAACTTTTCACTAACCCTCGAGCAACTCTAATATGCTCTATCAACATAGATCATTGATCCTTAGTTGATCAATGATCAACGATCATCCTCGACCTGCACATGGGACTTCAATATGACGGTCAATTCTTAATCTAGAATTGAGTGGACGATTGAGATTTTCCCATGGCTTACAACTGGCTCCGATCTTCGATCAATATTGATCGTTGATCCTCCTTCCTGATGGACAATCCTAATTCGTCGTCGGATATCTTCGTTTAGATTTGAGGTTTGAAAGGACTTTGAAACTTTAACTCCAATGAATGGTCGAATCTTCCTCTCGATCTTTTCCAATGGACAATTGTATCTGCTTGTAGCACAACTCTCCTCCGACATTGATCTACGGTTGGGAATTAATCAAAGCTTAAGTAGGCGATTAGAATTTCTCCATGACTTTACCATTGATCTGATGGTTCTCCTCTATGATGACCTCACGATCTGACGGTCATATTTTATCTCCCATTTGACAACTCCTGTACACTCTCTTTACAAAATGATATGGATCGTTGATCCGGATGTGACCAATGATCGATATTGTCCCTTGAGCCTTTCTACCTACATAATGATCCTTTGATCTGACAATGAATGTGTATTGTATTACCAATCCAACGATCATGAATAACTCATGCTTTGCTCAAATTTAAGTTAATATTACAGTTCCTGTGTGTCGGTCCTACGATCCGACGATCGATGTTTAACTTCAACTAAAAGCTTGATATTTGCTCTGATTTGTAAATGATTTAGAATCATTGATCTCAATTGATGATCAACGATCAAGGGTTGTGGGTTATCCTTTGTTTCATGAGGATTTGACCATTTTGAGACTGCAATAACTCTTCAAGGGTTTCAACCTACATACACATCATTTCAGGAGGGATTCTTTAGTCTTCTAACATTAAAACCCGCACACTCAATCTTGCAGAGATTTAAAACACACACGCACACACACACACACACACACACACACAATTAACAGAGGTATAATACACCAGTTCCATGTAACACTCGAAAGAGAGTGTTTTATTACTCAGTTGTACACATATTGTACATAGGGTTTACATAAGGCCTCTCTCTTCTAATGGCCTTTCATATTTCACCCCCTCTGGATTGATTTCCTCGTTGGATGCCCTCTTCTCATGCCCTTTAGGCTCACAACATTTATACAAAAAGACTTTGAAACTAAAATTGGTGCAACTCCTAACAATATTACACTAAATCAATCCCTAGGATCTTCTAGATCCACAAAATCCTCGTGAGATCTCTAACCTACCCCTAAGATCTCTCTAACTCTCACAACCCCTTGAGATCTATTTGACAGATCCTATTATATTGAATTACAATCCAATAATACAAACTTTCTAGAATTCCAATAAAACTTAGGAATTTACAAACAATTAAATTCAATTACAAAGACCCCCCTAGGCCTATTCAAATATGCTT
>JASDQU010210420.1:0-18652 GCA_032191745.1 Picea mariana
ATTGTAACACTTGTATGCTTTCCTTGTACACGAGAGTCAAACTTTCTCATTCTTCTATCTTCTCTTTTGATGTAACATTTGCTTCCAAAAAATCTGAAGTGCTTCACATTTGCTGGTCTTCCTTTCCATAGCTCGTAGGGAGTTTTATCAGTGTTGTTTCTGAGCATGACTTTGTTTTGAATGTGAATTGATGTATGCACTACTTGTGTCAAAAAAATATCTGTCAATTTGGAATCCATTATCATTGTTCAAGCCATTTCCTGTACTGTTTTGTTCTTTCTTTCAACAACTCCATTTTGCTGAGGTGTCCTAGCAACGGAGAATTACTTTTTATTCCATGACTGCTGCAGTGGTCCATAAATTCCTTTAAATTGAACTCTCCTCCATTATCATATCTCAAGCATTTGATTCTTGAATCCATCTCATTTTCAACCATTTCCTTATAGATCTTGAAGTTTTCAAAAGCTTCTGACTTGTTCTCGAGAAAGCAAACTGCAGTCATTCTTGTATAATCATCAACTAATGGCATAAAGTATCTCTCACCTTTTAATCCCTTTGTTGTAGTTGATACAAATAGATCAGTATGCACAATTTCCAGTGGTCTTGTTATTGAATATTCTTTTGATTTGAACTTGGTATTTGTTTGCTTTCCTTGTTGACAATGCTTGCATAAAGTGTTGGTTGGTTTCATGATCTGGGGCATTTCTCTGACTGCTTCTCTTTTGCTAACTTTGACAAGGTTATCAAAATGCATGTGACCCATTCTTCTATACCATAGCCAAATTTCATCTTCCTTTCCTAGACAACACTTTTCATTTCCAATTTCACTTAACACATAAATGTTGTTTGAAGTTCTTTCAGCTGCACCAACCAATTTGCCTGAACCTTCTTTTCTTATCTCACACTTTTGTGAATCAAAAGTAACTTTATGGCCTTGGTCACACATTTGAATCACACTTAGAAGATTATGTTTCATATATTCTACCAGTAGAACGTTTTGTTCCTTTTCATTCTTGTTCCCAATTCGGACTATGCCTTCTCCAATGATTTTGGATGAATTATCATTTCCGAAGGAGACTGATCCATTTCTTTCCTTTTGTAATGTAAGAAATTTTTCTTTATCACCTATCATGTGTTTTGAACACCCACTGTCAACATACCAATCACGTTTCTTCTGCTTAGCTATTAGAGAAATTGTGCATTCTTCTTTGCTATATTGAGGTTCCTGTCTGTGACTGTTGTTATTTTTTTGAGGTACTTTAGGAAGGACTGTCATTCTGCAATATTTGGCCACATGTCCAAAATTGTTACATTTGTAACATTCCACTTCAGTGCTCAAAGATTCAAACCTGTTGTAAATTCTTATTTGTGTTTCACTAGGTCTTCTTGAATAAACCCTTTGTGTATGAATTTCAAAGTTGTTATTGTTCCTGTTGTTAGCTCTGCAATTAACAACTTTATGTCCAAAATTATTACATGCATAACATAAACCAAAAAATATAGTTTGATAACTGGGAGTTGAAGATCTTCTGAAAGAAGGTGATCTTATGAATCTTTATTCTTCTTGAGGCCTATCTTTCTGTTGTTGATTCTGAAATCTGAATCTTCTCGGTGGAGGAGTGTCCCTGTAATCTTCCTTGTATATCTTCATATCCCCTTTGATTGTTTTTGCATAGATTTTTGGATTTGTTTCTTGCTCTATTGTTTTGGAGCTTGATCCCTTTTCTATCTGATTGTATCCAAGTCCAGACTTGTCAAGATGAGATTTTTGACTACTCATAATGTCATCCAGAACTTTTGAGCTATTCTGCATATTTTTCTTTTGAATATTCTTTCTTAGTGTGACAATCTCTGCTTCCATGTTTCCAATGATCTTTTCCATTTCTTCTAGTTGTTCTTTGAGTGCTTCTTCAATTCTTTATCTTCTTCTATTTGAACCTTCAATTTTGTGATCATTTGTTCTAGTTCTTGAGTGTCCTTTTTCTTGTCTAGTTATGCTTGTATTTTCTTGTTTGTCTTATTTTCTCTTCTGATAACTTATATGGCACACATTAATTCTTCTCTATAGTCAACTTCTGCCTCTTCAATTTCTTCTTCGACTTCTTCGTCGGCTTCTTCATATTCTTCTTCAGAGTCTTCTTCGCCAGAGTTTTTTACTGCCATGAATAAAACTATTCTTGTCTCACCGTCACTCACTTCATCTTCATCTGATGATGAGATGTCTTCTTTGATGCATAAGCTTTTCTTGAAATTTTTCTTTGTAGTTATTTTGCCTTTATATGTGTTTTTTCCTTTTGAGTAACCTTCATCATTTCTCTTTTTCTTGTGGGGACATTTGTTAGCAAAATGACCAATACCATCACAATTAAAACAAATTCAAGGAATCTTACCTCTATACCTTTCGTTGGTTCCCTTGTTCAGTATTTTGCCAAAGTTGGCCACTTCTTCATCATCTTCTGAGACATCTCTGCTGCTGCTATATTCTTCTTGTTCCTTTTTCTTTTTCTTTGATCTTTTGGATGCTTTGAAGGCTACTTCTTTTACATCTGGATTTTCCTGTTCAGTTCTCATCTCATATTCTGTGAAGATTCCATGCAGTTCATCCATTCTTATTGAGTTTAGATACGATCTTTCTTCTAGTGATGCTATCTTAGGGTTGAATCTCATAGGAAGATATCTTAGTACCTTTCGAACAATTACAGATTATTTGATTCTTCTCCCAATCCTATGATTGCATTCACTGTTTCATCGACTTGTAAGAAGTAGGTTGCGATATCTTCATCTTCCTTCATTTTTAGTTGTTCGAGATAACCTCTGTAAGTTTGAAGCTTTGCTGCTTTGACTTTTGAATCTCCTTCATAAATATTTTGAAGCTTGTCCCAAATCTCTTTAGCAGATTTACAATGTGCAAATTTGGTNTGGCTTTGGAATTATTCTCACCGAGTTTCAATGCTTTGTCTTTTGTTGGTGGAACTGATGGTGTTGTGTATCCATCTACAATTGATTGCCAAAATTGAAATCCCTGTGCCTATATATATATGTCTTCATCCTTATGCTCCAAAAAGGATACTTCTATCCATCAAACTGTGGTATTCCATTTTTATATGAGTTGGTACTCTTCATGATCTACCTTTCAGTGGTTAAACTGATTTCTGAAGGAACCTGCTCTGATACCAATTGTTGGATTACTTAGAGGGGGGGTGAATCAGTAATAGCGTAATTTTTTCTTCAAATGTTATATCAATGAAGAATTATTATTCAATAATGAGCAGTAAGAAATAAAAAATCAAACACATACATAGTACACCAGTGTTTTACATGGAAACCCAAATCAGGAGAAAACCACGGAATGTAGAATTCCTACAGAAACCCCGATAGATCTAGAATTTTAGTTAAATTGAACACAAACAATTTGCCGATATTGAAGAGATGAGAAAAAGTTTTTGATCCATAAATCAGAGAATTATATTAATAAAAAATGAATATACATGAGCCACCATCCTCAAAAAGAAGAGAGAAGGTGAATATATAGAATTTCCAACATAGAAATTCTAGTAAAAAAAAGCTAGAAATAGCTAAAATAGGTATCATAAGCTAAGGGAGACCACATAGTTTGAACTAGACCACTAAAGATACATGCCACACACTCATTAATGTCCACAAGAGCTAAGTGATGTGCATTAGCTCACTTAAGCTCACTTAACTGACAAGAGAAGCAGTTCCAACTTACTTAACTGACCCGAAATAGTAGTTACTAATAATAGTAACAACAAAAATAATTAATTAAGGAATAAATCTCTCACTCAAAGAGGAGGTGCACATTCCCCAATAATAGATGAGTTTTTCATGGGGGAGTTGGAATAAATCAAGGATAAATCAAGAATAAATCAAGAAAAATCAAGAAAATCAAGAACCGAGAGTTGAGTCTTGATCTAAAATTAGCAGTTTTCCCTAAAATCTAGGGATGAGGCACCCTTCTTCTCTATGTGGCCAAATTAGGTGAAATAAAGTGTAAATGAATGTATTAACCAAGATCTGGGAGTCTAATCTAGGTATAAACTAATGTAAGTTAGGATTATGCTCCAACACCCCCCTTAAGCCTAACTGTAATGACAACAAATTTGAGTCCAAACAACTTGGCCATTTTAGGTACTCATTACATAAAAGAATGCCTCATGAAAAGAGGAAAGAGGGAAAACCTCATGGGAACCCCACCCCCCCCCAAAAAAAAAGAGGTAAAAAAATGCTAAGTGGCCAAAAGTGACCTACTCAGTTGTCTCCACCACTCCAAGCATAGCTCTCAGTTCTAAAAATTTCTTTTCAGTGAAGGAATTGGTGAAGATGTATGCAACCTCAGAGTGTGACTTTGGATATGAACCAAGTGACATATAGCAATGTATGGGAAACAAAGTTTCTGTGGCATCCAGGGCTTGAGGAGCCCCAAAAAACTGTGATCTAGTCCTTCTTGTATCCGCAGGATCACCGACTAGTTCACCTGCATCTTGCAGGGTTTTCTCTGCCCAAGTTGGCAACTGAGTTGGAGCAGCCATGACCTACTCCTCATCCTATATATCAGACTTGAAAGGCTTCTTGAATAAGTTTCTAACTCCTCCTCATCATTGATAACAAGCAGTTCCTCGGCAAGGTCTTCTGAAAAATCATGCAGTGATTCTTCTTCAAACTTCACACTTCGAGCTAGAATGAACTTTTCAGTGTGAGAGTCCAGTAATCTATATCCTTTGACACCTTCAGGATATCCAACAAATATGCATTCAACAATTTGAGGCTCCAAATCCTTTCCTTTGTCAAACTTTTTCTCTGGATGCTTGCCAAGAATGCATCCTTGACATACACTGCTTGTGAATTTAATAGCTGACAATCCTATTACCATGTTTTCCTTGCTAAGTTGATGCAAGTACTTATAGTTTAGATGGCCAAATATTTCATGCCATAACCTGCTGATATCATTAGATTGTGACAGAAATACAGTGCTAATAGATTTAGGAACAAAGTGGGAGAAGAAATACAAATGAGAACCGTGATCTGCAATTCCATGTGCAAGTTGTGAGCCTGTGGAAATGTCGGTAATCACTGCAGAGTCCGGAGTGAACTCCACCTTCCTTCCAGAGCCGGGATGAGTGATCTGATATATCGAGAGAAGATTTGTAGACAACGAGGGTACATGAAGTACATTTGTGAAGCAACCCCCTTCAAGATCAACAATTCCTTCTCCGCACACCTGTGCAGGTGTGGCATCTCCCGAGTAAATTGGGGATCTGGTGCTTTCTTCGATGGAGGAAAATTCATCTTTTGATGCAGCCAATTGTTGGATTACTTAGAGGGGGGGTGAATCAGTAATAGCGTAATTTTTTCTTCAAATGTTATATCAATGAAGAATTATTATCCAATAATGAGTAGTAAGAAATAAACAATCAAACACATACACAATACACCAGTGTTTTTCATGGAAACCCAAATCGGGAGAAAACCACGGAATGTAGAATTCCTACAGAAACCCCGATAGATCTAGAATTCTAGTTAAATTGAACACAAAAAATTTGTTGATATTCAAGAGATGAGAAAAATTTTTTGCTCCATAAATCAGAGAATTATATTAATCAGAAATGAATATACATGAGCCACCATCCTCAAAAAGAAGAGAGGAGGTGAATATATAGAATTTCCAACATAGAAATTCTAGTAAAAAAAAGCTAGAAATAGCTAAAATAGGTGTCATAAGCTAAGGGATACCACATAGTTCGAACTAGACCACTAGAGATACATGTCACACACTCATTAATGTCCACAAGAGTTAAGTGATGTGCATTATCTCACTTAAGCTCACTTAACTGACAAGAGAAGCAGTTCCAACTCACTTAACTGACCTGGAATAGTAGTTACTAATAATAGTAACAACAAAAATCATTAATTAAGGAATAAATCTCTCACTCAAAGAGGAGGTGCGCATTGCCCAATAAAATATGAGTTTTCCATGGGGGAGTTGTAATAAATCAAGGATAAATCAAGAATAAATCAAGAAAAATCAAGAAAATCAAGAACCAGGAGTTGAGTCTTGATATAAAATTAGCAGTTTTCCCTAAAATCTAGGGATGAGGCACCCTTCTTCTCTATGTGGCCAAATTAGGTGAAATAAAGTGTAAATGAATGTATTAACCAAGATCTAGGAGTCTAATCTAGGTATAAACTAATGTAAGTTAGGATTATGCTCCAACACGAAATTTTTTTTCTTATATGTCTTGAAGAATTACATTCATTGGAAGCACGAACTTCCTTTGTTGTCCAGTTGCAACTGGAAGGAGGCTCCAACCCCCTAGTTTCTCAGGCTACAACCTAAGGGAAGCTATAACTCCCCAATTCTCTGGCTACAACCAAAAGGAGGATACAACCCCCTATGTTCTCTGGCTACAATCGAAAGGTGGCTACAACCACTTGTCCTTGCCCCGTCCTGCCACCTTGAAGTAGAAGTAGAATGATGAAACCAATGTCACACTATCACTGTGAGACATACTGTTGTAAAACTGTACCAATAAATCTGAACCATGCATAAACCATGCATCAACCTGTACCTCAACCTGTAATGAACCTGTACCATAAGCAAGTGCATCAACCATGCACCAACCTGTACCAAACAACCTGTAATCAACCTGTACCATACATGTACCTTAATCAAAATCCCTCATCATCATCCAAATATGATTTGTAACTCTATAATAGACCTAGTGTATATGATCACATTCCTTCAAACCTTCCTTAACTTTGACAACAAGAGACTAGCATCTTCATCAAACTTCTCACATGACTAGTTTTTGGATTAGTCAACAACCCTAACTTGAAATGATGATAACTTTGTACCTGTAATGAATAAAGATCTGAAACTGATATACAATGTTCTTCAGTGTGTTTTATGCAATTTCGCTAGGTGTCACTACTTGGAACCTCTCAGAAAAGGAGTTATAGCAAAAATGGCATACCTTGTTGAAATTTGGCTTCTTCTAGAGAGCAGCCTTGTAGAGAATGCCCCGCACAAAATATTTGTTGAATCACTTTGAAATTGTTATACAATATAATAATGATAGTACTCTAACCAAAAAATTTGGTTTCACTAAATTTGTATCTGTTATGAAGAATTTATGACTTTTTTACCTGAAACACCTATTTTTGACTAGTTTCAGGACTGGCCACAAACCCTATTTTCCACGGAGTGTAAATCCAAAAATACAATCACCAACAAGATGAATTTATTACCACAGATACTTGGATATGTTTCCTCAATGGAATAGCAATTTAAAGGTTTGAATAATTATAGAAAAGTAGTTATGGAAAAAATGGTGAGATGACTTGAAAAAAATATACCTTAGAAAGAACCATCAAAAGAATTTATCCTTCCTTGCATTTCGGCCTTATTTTCTTCACCTTCACTCAGAAATTAGGATTAGATATACTTGGTTACCTCAGACACCTATAGATATTTAATATGCTCAATTGTGACTAAAATGAGAGAGCCTAGCCTCTTATTTATACTCTCCAAGTAGCTTTCTTAAAAACATCTTCTAGGTCACTTAGCCCCACTTTCCTATTTTAGGGTTAACCCACTTCTAATTTCTCCATTAAATTTATTATTGAAATAATTTATTTTGTATTCACTTTGAATTATAATACATTCGTTACTTCACTTTATTATTTACCTTTTAAAATCTCTTAAACCACATTGACTACTTTGACCTTTTGGGGCTTCTAGATGACATATGAGCGTCCTCCAACTTCGTAAGGCCATAACTCTCAAACCGTGAGGAGTTATGTGACGTTCCACATACCAAAAGAAATGGAATGACATGTACTATCCATATATAATATTATTATCTGAAAATATATCATAACTCATACCATTACCCATCAAACAAACTTGGGTCCGTTATCAAAACCTGGGGTCTCCAACTTCTCATGGCCATAACTCTCTAACCATGAAAAGTTATGTGACATTCCACATACCACCGGAAATGGAATGAAAAGAACTATCCATCTAGGATAGTTTCCCTAACAAATTCACTGTCCTTCATCTCATTATTCCATAATTAAGCATGAGTTCTCTTACTCCACAAAGCGTCTTCCCGTGAGGGCTTTCACCATAAGGGGACCACTTTTGAGTTCATGCATATTTACTTTTTATCAACCATGAAAAAACAATAATGAGTCATGTTTACATCAAAAAATATTGGGTCCATTACCCAAACCTTTGTGCTACGGGGCTTTCTTCAAGGGTTGACATCAATGCCAACCAACCTTAATCAACAGATTCACCTCCTTGATATTTACCCTTGTGGGCTCATCCTTCACACTCCATGTGGGTGCTTGGACATATTCTCTTCATGCCAAATGCGCGAGATCTCAATATCCAAATTTGGGCTCGGTCGGATTGTTAGTCTCAAAACTTTTGATAGACTAAACAAAATTAAATTTTGACCTACGTGGAGATGAGGAGTCAGGTTTTGTCTGCATGGTTCTTCATTTTTACCTAGTGTAATCATCCCTCCTTGGCACGTGGGTTTGGTGTTGGTGTGATGGTGCTTTATTACGTTTTGAGGTCGGGCTTGAAAGAAACCTGGAATGTGCCTCAGAATGTGCCTCCCCCTAACGAAATTTCCTATAGCATCTTACCAAATAGTTTTTCCTTCTTCCTGCAATTTTAAGGGAGTCCTCCCCCATAGAGATTTTATTTCATATTTTTTCCAAACATTTTGAATGTGCCTTACATAGAGCAAATTTATTGTAGTGAATCCCTTCTGAATTTTTTGTTTTCCCAAACGATTGAAGGCGCCATATTTTTAGCGAATCTCCTGTCAAATTTCATGGAGATATTTCCCTTCATGCATGTTATTTATCTTGTTGTTCTAGCATTGGGTCGAGCCTCTCTTATAGAGATACACTTTTTCTATGACCCCTCCTTAAAATTTAATAAAAATAAGAGTAATTCCTTCACAATAAAAGAGAAACGACTTAGATTCTGGATTTTGCATGTGTTTTTCTCCTGGGGTACACCCTTGGCTCCTGGTGCACTGACGTTTCCTAGAAACTGTCTTGATATGTGTTGACTACGGAATAGATTGCAGTTGTATCCTTAAGTCTTGCTAGAATATGGTCACTCACTTACATGTTTGTTGCCACGCAATGTCATCCTTGCTTCACTGCTTGTTCCTTTAATCTCAAGATTTAGAAATTGGTGCCCAATTCACTTATTTAAAGTGACTTTCATGACTCTTAAGGAGTTGGCGAAAGGTAGCATGTGAGTAATTCGACGCCCACAATTTTAATAAATGCCTCTTCCTAAGGAACCTTCCACTTGAACTCGTTGTTTTTATTTTTAGAATTCCATGTTTACCTAATCGTTTTGGAAGGATTATTGATACCCCTTGATCCTTATGCATGATATGAGATTAGCATCTGAATTCTTACTCTTTTGTTTAAATAAAAACCTTGTCTGTTTAAATCTTTTATATAATTGGATTGTAAAGTCGCTTGGTAATCCATTCACGCTATTGGATTGTTCTTCCGGTAGTCTTTTTATATAGATATGAAGGTGGGCATAAATCCCTACTTTTTGTTTAAGACAATGTTGACCTTCCTAAATGGTTTTCAGGATATGTAATATAAGGTAACACTAAATGTTTTATAATGTTTTATTTGACTTGCATGAAGGACCTGCAGGTGGTCATTTTGGAGGTGATACAACTACACAAAATTTTTTACGTGTAGGTTATTATTGGTCGACTTTATTTAAATATTTTCATGCATATGTTCGAAAATTTAAAATCTATCAAACTTAAACCTGACGAGAAAAGAAATCAGTGTTACCTTTGCAACTCTTCATTGTTGAACATGCATTTGAACAATGGGGACTCGATATCATTGCTGAAATTTCTCCTAACTCCTCCAAGTAGCATAGGTATATTCTTACTGCCACTAATTATTTTACAAAATGGGCAGAGGCCATTCCCTTGAAATCATTTACAACTCATAAGGTATTTTCATTCTTAGATCAGTTTATTATTACAAGAATTGGTGTCCCGAGCACAATAGTTTTTGATACTACATCTTATTTTTTTTATTTTTCGCTTACGGAATTTGCACTTCAAAAAGGAATTAAAATAAAAAATTATTCTAATTATTTTCCTCAGGGTAACGGTTTAGCTAAATCAACAAACAAAAATCTTTTAAAAATTATCAAGAAAACTATCAGTGATAACCACAAAAGTTGGCAAAAGGCCTTGTTCTACGCATTCTAGGCAGATCGAATTACTTATAAAGCATCATTGGGTTATTCCCCTTACTTTTTAGTTTATGTGAAGGAGGCTATTCTTCCACCAAATATTTTTATACCATCCCTGGATTTAGTACAAACCATTGACGAATAACCTTGTGCTAGTCTTCAATATCGTATAGATAAGATCTTTAAACTAGAGGAAGCAAGGGATAAAGCTAAGAATAATTTTTTTAATCATCAAATGATAATTAAGAAATGGTTTGATAATAGATCTGTCAGTAACAAAGATTTTTAAGTTGGTGACCTAGTCTTGAAATGGGACAAAGCCCATGAAGAAAAAGGTAAACATTCGAAATTTCAAAAGTTGTGGTTAGGTCCTTTTCAAGTTGCTCGGAAAATTGGTCCATCTACTTTTATTTTGAAAAATATTGAAGGCATAGAAGAGTATTTTTCTGTGAATGGGTTAATCTTAAGTAAATAAAAAATCTCCTAAAAAGATACTTCAATCTTTGTAAATAGCTGTAAATATTTTTGTTTGTTTTCATTTTGATTGTATATTTTTTCGAAGTTTGCCATTTTTCTTTCTTTCATTTGTTGTTTATTATCATTTTTTTTTTGATTTGATATAACAACTAGATACATATGTTAATCAATTTTCTTTGAAATACTTTTCAGTATAGAGAGAGACTAATTTAGATTGTTTGAAATAAGAAAATTTCTTTAAATTCAAAAGATAAATCTTATGTCTAGTTTATCTTTATAAAGAAGTAAAAACAAGGAAAATACTCTTCAACAAAGTCTCTTTGGGGTAATAGTTTTTCCCTTAAAACAAAATATTTGATTGGGAAATAGCATATCATAAGACGAACAATTTAGTTCTCATTCCATATTCCTAAATAAATAAATAATTATATCTATCACCCCTCCTCTATTCTCAGCATTGCTCAAATGGAATCACTAAGTCATAAACTAAAGATGAAAGTTGAAAGATTAAACAAAATAAAATGAGGACGTGGGAATTATATGCTAACCCATCGGGGTAATGAACATACATGTTGGCAATGGGTAAGGGCTTATATGATATTAAGGTAACTTTGTCGGGGTATTGAACATGGATGTTGGCAACGAAGCAATACTGGGTACAATGAGTTAAACTTTTCAATTTTGACATGATGAATAGACTTGGCTTATTAGTCAAATCAAAAGCTTCATTTCCTAGTCATCAGATTAATAGACGCCCTTTATCCCCTACAATGAAATAAAGTTAAAAATTAATAGTATTGTTTTATCTTCTTATCTTTTACAAACTAGTCATAAATATAACTTATCTACATTTCGTAAATTTTCTTATTTTCTATGATCTGATATATTTTTCCTTGTCTTATATACAGAGATAATTGGTTTCATCGGTGTGTCACCATTTATTGTAGCACACAACAACCTCCCAAATTAGGTATTATAAATTAATTTGGGACCCTTCCTTTTTTCAATTTTGGAAAAAATAAATTTTGTATTATAAATGAATTTGGGACCCTTCATTTTTTCAATTTTGGAAAAAATAAAAAGTTTTTATTTGTTTTGCTTAAACACTGTTCTTTTAGTTTTGTCAATTTTTTCCATACTCCCATCATCTTTGAGATTTCACTCAATCATTAATGACATTTTCTTGCTAGAATGTTTTTCATTTCATAAAGGTTTTGATTAAAGATTTTGGATTTCAAGTGTTTCTTATTCACATATTCTTTATGATTTTTTCTCATTTACACACCTTGTATAACATTCCAATGAGTTGCAATATTTGACAAGCTACAATTTTTTATTTTATTGTTGGTTTTGATTTTTACTAACATGCTTCACTTGAACAATAAACCAATGTTCCAACAATGATTGATCATAATATAATAAATCATACTTAGCATGTTATAAATGTGTATTACCATGATACCAATGATCCATAACAACTATTTAATATTTTGGTGTGGTACGTCGGGATTGATCTGGTCATCATAAGTTAAAGTGAATTTAATGAAAAATTAAATCAGAGTCCTTTTAAACTGCATATGTATAGTCCTCATTTCCTGAAGTTCATTGATTCTCCTCCACATATAATTTTGATTTGTATCACCGTATTCGTTAATTATTACCTTAGGTGAAATCTTGTTTATGATGCTTCTTCCTCGAAATAGAATTTTTACTCAAGTATTGAATCTTTGTTTTCATTTACCTATAAGCGAGAGTTTGTTAAGTTTTTATGAGGTTTTTCCAAACTGTAGTGTGGTAAATTGATAACATGGAAATGATTTCCAAAGTTGAACCTGATGCCGAGATTATTGAAGCTCACGAAGAATATTTTCCGAGTTTTGAGAGGGTTGGTTGGTTAAAAATTTTGTGCATGTTTAATGGCTACAATGCACAGGTCACCAAATTTTTCACACAAAGTTCCAATGGTGAACATGCTAAAATTGGGATATGGAGTTAAATATAGATGAAGAATTAAAATCCAAAGCGACTAAATTTCCATTAAAAGGGGAATGTTGGTCTAAGATCAAAAGGGTGAAAGAGATTCCTTGGTCTGAAATCCTGGTTTCTCCTGAATGCAAGTACGATTACAAAGGTATGCCCATATCTTCAATTAAGGAAAAAATGGTAGTTTTTGTTAGGATTTATTAATTTTTTTATCACTTGTGAAGGCAGATATAGCCTTTTCTTTATTTATCACTTTCGAATTTTAATGCTCTTCATGGATTATGAATTGAACATGTCGGTTTTCTTGCTTAAGATCCTATCTAAGATGGCACATTTTTATCAGAGAAAGAATCTCAGTTGAGAAAGAAATGTATTTCATCATGGTTTAGTGAAAATTCTGATTGAATTTTAGTTAGAACAAAATGGCGATTCTTGGGAAACATTTGTGAAAAGAAATCATTTTCAGGACAATTCTAAGGCATATTTTCAGTCTCACTTTTCTGAAGTTGAAACCCCAAATCTTGTATAAGATACCATATTGGATTACCCTCAAGTTTCTACTCCTCAGCAAAACACCACAAGGGTTACTCGCAGTCAAGCTGTAAAATTTAGCCTTAGTCTAGAGTCATGTGTTCTCCTTGAAACACCTTAGTTTTCTTCCAAAGATTCCAAGCAAACTGTAGTTTCATCTCTTGCATATGAGTGTGACCTGTTAGCGCTAAGAATCACCCTCTGACTGCAAGAGGATAATCCCAATACCCATCAAAAAAAAAAATGGATTCAAATGGTTTGAGTAGGTGGATCAGGATAAGACTACCAAGAAAAGAAAAGACAACATAGGTCATTGCATATTAGTTGGGACCGTTGGGCTATGGAGTCATAAGTATTGTGAATAATGAAGTCATTTAAATTGCCTATCAGACAAAGGATTTATATGGTGATGAGGAGAAGGAAGACAAAATGTGTCTGAATAATAAACCATGAAAGATGGGAAAGATGACAACAGATCCTCCATTGCCTCAGGAATCTATAAATTAGAGAGATTACATCCAGACAATAAGAAATTTTTTTTTTCTAAGTGATGAACCATGAAAGATGGGAAAGGTGACAGTAGATCCTCCACTGCCTCAGGAATTCATAAATCATAGAGATTACATCTAGATAAGAATAAAAATAGAAAATGTGTTGGTATAGGGGCAGACCCAGGGTTCAATGCTTAACATCGCACCAACAAAACCCTGAGTACCTGCCCTTTCGGCAACACCTGCGAAGCAGGAGAAGTCTCACCCAAGGTAGAAGTAGGGGGGGTTACAGGATGCAGGTGTCTGCAGCCAGGTTGGGACACAGATCTATGATAAAACACTTCACAGAATATTTTGTTAACGCTTAGAAGGTGACATGCATTAGTTTCCTAACCCTATTAACATCACAGAGCATAACTAAAGATAGATTGGTTTAGTAACAAAAAATAATAATATATCCTGAGCACTTATCACTTAACATTATAGATTAGATATAGCATCCATTTACCCTTAACATAAGTAAAGCACTAAGAAATAAAATATTTATCTATCACACAACATAATAAAAGAACTAAATAGATTTATGACATAAATAACATAGCACAAAGTAAACCATAAGACACCAGATATACGTGGTTCACCCCAGGATGGGGCTACGTCCACCAACTGCTTCGCCTCTTTATTATTTTGCAAATCTTACTTTCATTCATTTCTGTGCACTAAGCCACAGAGTAAAGATTCGCAGCAGACATGAGATATTTGCACTGGGCACCAGATCCTCCTTCCAAAACTAGTCAAATGCTTGTAGCCAGATCATAGCATTTGCACCTTCTACAAAATCATAGTCCCACACATGCATGCCTTTGCCACAAATAACTTCAGTCAAACATAACTACATTCACTTCGCTTGCAAGCTACTTTTACAATACACTCTTCTTTATTTATATTCTACAAACCCTTACAATAAGGCCTAAACATGGGGAAACCCTGTGGGCCAACATCCCATATAACAGTTACAAAAACCCTAGAGGACCCTTTACTGCATCGACTTAACCCTCAAAATTGGTGATATCCACGATCTCAGCTCCGTGTGGGCGCTCCTTCCTCAACCAATGTATCAAAGTCCAAAAGTGGGTCAAAGTTGACCAAAATTTTTCCCAAAAATTGGTCAAGGGCCAACAGGCCCCCAACACTCACCTGTGACTCATCCCGAGTCACTCAGGTCTAGACAATATTGCTTTGAAAGCCTCGATCTTAACTCGAGCTGCCTCAACTACTTCGCCTGTGCCTCCTGCTCAACGAGCTCCTGGATCATTTGCTCTGTAACAAGCCCTTCCAGGTGTTGTTCTACTATTGCAACCACTTGATCTAGTTGTGAGCCTTGTCCATCAATGTCTTTGAACACCTTGCAAGCTTCGTCTTGCATAGGTTGTAGCTTATGTGTGACTTCCATTACCTTACCTTGGAGGGAAATGATTTGCTACTATACTATGCACTACTCCTGGGATCTCTTCATTCTTTCCACTGCGATGAGAAGATTCATCTTCACCTACAACAAAAATGCTTGTTGTTGTGCCTCCTGCAACTGTGCTTCTATTTTCCTCAGCTCTGGATATTTTGTGAGGGATTCATATGCCTGGGCGCTCCTATCACTCATTTCTTTACATTCTGAGGTGAGGAATCTTATTATTACTACTGATTTTTTGGCGGTCTCTTCCCTCTGGTCACACACCTCCCGCAGGGTGCTTGATATTGTTTGGGCCTCCAATTCTATTATCCTAGCCTAAAACTGCTACAGGGTCTTAGAAAGCTTCACTATTTGAGCTTTGACTGGCTCTTTCTCCTCTTGTGCCAAGCCTGGCACAAATTGACATGATTTACTTACAACTTCTTTGACCATGGCATGCTCTATGATCAAATTCTCTTTTTCCATCTGTAGCTGGGTGTTTTCCTCTTGAAGCTCTACTTTCTCTCTTTCCTGGGCTACTACACTTTCCTATGTTTCTCGTAATTGTGATAAGACTTCATATTTCTCCCTTTTCAAGGCTTCTGTAGCCTTCTCCTTCTCTTCATGTGCTCTTTGGAAGAGAGCTTCTGTTTCATCTATAATCCTTCGCAGTTGGGTTGGTTCATCCCCCAATTCTACAATCTATGATGAGGAGGGCGCAATAGGTACTGGGTGGACCAAGCAAACAACTTGTTGTGCTTCCTTCAATTCTCTCTCAATCCTTCCAAATAACTGCTCCTGCTTCTCTCTGTATCTCTATAAGATATATTCAGAAGCATCCTCCATATCTCTATGAACCAAACTGATGTTGTTCTCTATGAGAGTGGCCTCCAATTGGGGCTTATTAGCGTACGTCTTGTTCCTAGCTGAAGGTTTCTTTGGAGAAACCTTCCTCTTTTGCGGTGTTACTGTCCCAACAGGGGGATCCTCAAGGGGAGGGGTCGTAGCTTCACCTCCTCCTTGCTCGTTTTCTCCCTCATCTCCTCCTCCATGTCCTTCTACTTCATCTTCTTCTTCTCCTAGTGAGTCAGACCCATTATCTTCAAAAGAGTTGTCCTTCTCATTGCTCTCTATATCTTGGACTTCCTCCTCCTTTTTCTTCTTCTTCGTCCCACTGGACTGTCTGGCATGCTTAATCCATGTAACTATGGGGCTCCCTATGCTGTCAGTGTCGTATAATTTTGCATCAGTGACAGGTACAGGAAACTCCTGTGGCCGCTTTGTTTTAGTATGTTCCATATCATCATCTGTCATATTGTAGTGCAACTGTAATTCTTCATGGTTCTCATCTCTGTGTGCGGTGATGTAGATGAAATGAGGATCAGCGCGAAACTTTTCTATTGGTTTGTACTGGTGCAAGTTGTGCGGTGTCATGCATGGAAATAGTTCGATGGTGACCTTCAGCTACTGATAGTATGCATGAAACACTGCATTAGACTTCCATTACTTCGTCATGTCATTGATGTACCACAGGGTGGAAAACTGAGCAACCAATGGCTATGAGGGATCGATCTATGGAAAGGTGGCTCCTTCAGGCATTTTCCAAGTGACAAATGTGATCAAAATGATCACCCAACTATAATGGAATTCATATTCCAAGTCCTCGGCTTCACAACAATCCTTCTCTAGCTCATTGATGAGGTATTTCACCTACTTCATCTGCATGCTCTCCACACACTTTCCTATGAGGTCCACCATGAACCCGGTGACCTGTGTGGGGTGGTTCTTCCTCATGAGATTTCCATCTAGGAGTTTGCAAGAAAGGTGCACCGCGCCATCCTACATAGAGGATACCTTGTAACCTCACTTTCATTTCTCTACCTCTCTATAAGCTTCCTTGATGCGTTGTGCCAGGGAACGGTCTAAGACCTTCTCTGCATAAAACTGTTGAGGGTCAAGACCCTTCACACTTAAGCCTATGATTCAGTGGATCAAATTTGGATCCATAGTAATCCTCCTGTCCATTCATAAGTATCCTTCATGATAACATGACAGAAGGATTTTAATGCAAGAGTTAACCTCCTAGTGGCATCCAAAATGAGGGATCTTCATCACATTCATCACAGTGGACTGTGCCAACCCCTTAATCCATGGATGTGATATGAGGAAATCCTTCTTTCAGGTTGTCTTTGTGAGATAGCGGTGGGGCGCCAACATGGCGTACTTCTTCTGGTCTCTTAGGTTGAAGTCGTTGTTCTTTAATACCGGGATCTGTCCTAACCAAATCCTCACTATGCGTATTCCTTTCATAATGTATGTAGTGAACACATCATACTCAAAATATAGGGGGATACTGTCATGGTTAATAGCTCCAGCCAAAGGTGGAGTGTATTCAGGTAGTATCAATGGGATCTTTTTCGCATTATCCAGATCATCACGGTGCTTACTTCCCTACTCAGTTATGGGGTTGACATGGATGGAATGAAATTCAATCGAAGGGGAAGCATGCAATCCCCTAGTTGATGATGCCTGAATACCTTTGAATATCGGTCTGTAGACCATTATCTTCTTAATAACTTCCTCGACAGACTTCTCTAATTCACTAGGTTTTCCCGACATTCTATCTTTTAACAAATAGGTAGGGTAGGCAAATGGACAGTGGGGTAGACAAATAGACAGGTAGGGTCTAGTTGTAAATAGCACATCTCGACACATGAACAATTCTCATCTTGACTCAGTTAATCATGAGTAGAAAATTTTTTTCCCGACGCAACGACCGATGCGTTAAATAAGCGGGGTATCATAACAGATATTCCAACGGCCAAGATATGCTTCCATCAATGTGCATTTTTCCATTATGGCACAGTCTCAACATCCAAAAGTGGTCCATCATCCCATAAATTTGTTTTCTAACCATTTTGGAGCATTATTCTAATGGTAGGGGCACCTCCAATGGTCATCTAGCTTCACTAGGGCGAAATCCCATTCTGCATGGTCCTATTGTTCTAGCGAGGTTCAAATTCTGTGAACCTGGCTCCTGCGAGGCTCCAGTCTGTGAAGTATTCCATTTGGTCTCTATAGCATCTTGTATCTTTTCCAACTTAGAATTCTTCTTATTGAGCTTCCTTGCCTTCTTCCCTGTGATCTGATTTTCTCTAACTATTTCTGGAATCCTCTTTCCATTCTTATTCTTATTTTCCCTAGTGCAATGGCTTCGCACTGTTGAGGTGCCCTCAAGGATTCTAAAGTTAATATCCCTTTTCTTAACACTTACTCAGTAGACATATTTGTCTCTTGGATAGGTATGTCCTTCAAGCCTTCTTGCATTCTTCCAACCTTGGTAGCTAATTCTCTGACTGTCTGTCCCTCCTGCATTGTTACTTTTCTATGTTGCTTCGACTTATCCTCTCGTTCTTCTATTAGTCGGTTTATTTTCCT
>JASDQU010210423.1:0-17003 GCA_032191745.1 Picea mariana
GCTTGGAGAGTTAGAGATCATGTAATTCATAATTTAGTCTTGTAATGAGGAGAAGGGGATTATTATCTTTGTTATTCTTTCATGCTTTGTCATTTGACTCTTGTAATATAATTTGAGTTTGATGTATTGTGTGAGATCACATTTGTCTTTTGCCATTCAACTCTTCACATGTTGTATTTCTTTCCTAGATTAATTTATTGCTTTCATAGTTAGTTTTTCAATGCTTTCCTAGATTAATTTCATTTCAACAATTTAGATTAGATTAGTTCTACTTTAGTCTTGCATATATAGTGTCTACGCTTCATAAGCCTACGAACCTCGGATTGACAAATTAAATAGTTGGGAAAATACTACAATGGAATTAAATGACAATATTTCCTCCTAACAGTAGCCATGATCCTAAGCTTTGTGGCAGTAATTCTCTAACTGGTTTTCAAGGTAGCTCGCCCAGTTCATTTATATCCCTTCAACACATTTTCCTGGGAGGTCGACGACAAACCCCGTGACCTGCGTTGGCCTATTCATCCTGACGAGCTTACCAACGATCAACTGGAAAGCTAGGCACACTGCGCCATTTTGGATGGGGGCTACCTTATATCCCCTCTTACCCTACTCAACATCGCCATAGGTGTCTTTTATTGTTTTTTCCAAGGCACGGTCTATAGCCTTCCCTGGGTAAAAGTCATGTGGGTTTGGTCCTTGCATACTCAATCCGGTGGATCGACGTCGAATCTAGTATGATGCGCTTGTCCAACCATAGGTAACCACCATGGAAGAACAACAGTAGGAGTTTAACGCACGCGTTAACTTTTGGATGTCTGTCGAAGTGTGGTAACTTCATTAAATTAAGAATGGTCGATATTGCGACCTCCATGGTCCACGGCTGGGGGATAATCTTCGACTTCTTCCCCGTTGTCTTGGTCAAATACTTGTGTGGTGCGAGCATTCTATGTTTCTTGCGATCTCCCAAATTGAAGTCATTGATATTTAGCGTCATAATCCTCTCCAACTATGGTTCTACTGCGCATATCCCCTTTGGGAGGTATGCAGTGATCAATGTGTAGTCAAAGTCCCTTGGGTCGTTGTCATGAATCAACGCGCCAGCCAGAGGCGGGATGTAGTCGGGTAGAATTGATGGGATGAGCTTTGCAGTCACCAAGTCATCACGATTCTTGGTGCATTTCTCTATCGCAGGTCGGGAGGGCCCATATCGATGTGCATTCGAAGGGGATTCTTGCACTCCTCTTGTTGATGAAGCTTGTGCTCCTGTGAACATGACCTTCTCAACCATGAGGTCTATGATAATCTCTTCGATGAATTTCCCAACTGTGCTAAAGTCACCCAACATACATGCTTGAGATTTGATATCTTAGGTCGATGAACAATTAATCAAGGTAGCTTTCATTGGATAAATCGGTAGGTGCAGACACTAACTGATCTCCCTAGATCCACCTAGATCTAGAACAAAACACACCAGAACATGACGCTTTCCTTAAGTTTTAAATATTGAATTTACTAACTAAAGAGGGATAGGTGACATACCGTTTACATGTTGCTTCCTCTCGCCATCACCATCCTAGCTCCATTCCAATGCTCATACAATGATGAACCTGCAAAAGAACGCAACCAACCAAAGTGATAGTAATAACATAGACTCAATATAAACCTATGTATGTGATCAAGGAATCATACAATAAAACACAAGAAGCTTTATAGAAAAGAATCATATTACTGTATCATATTAAATGTAAAAGAGAGATTACAACCATGGCCTTGATGTCGTAAGGTCTCTTGAAAAAGAAAATATCAAAGCCACTATAACCAAGCTAACAATCCCAAGCCAAAAACAACTAACTTTCTCCATGAGAGATCCTCTCCTTTTATAAGCTAAAGAGGATAAGGTGAGGAGGTTAGGATGATCCCACTAAATCATGAAAGTGAGTAATATCCAAACCATTTGGATGCCACCTCACCATGGAAGTTTCTCCTTCTAGAGGCATCGAGAAGATGTTCGTTTTTATCACATATGAGCATTCTCGCACCCTACCTATAGAGCAACCTGTGAACCTCTCGCAACCCAGCTATGGTGCAGCCTACGAGAATCAGGCATTCTCGCACCCTAGCCATAGTGCAGCATGTGAAAATAATCTTTAATAGGGCTTTTACAAAGGGAATGCAACTTCTTTTCTCAGGAAACGTTCTTCTCCCTCCTTTCTTTAGGAACTCAGACAATTGCCCCCTCTAAACACTATAGACAGGTTTACATCATTAACAGTCATAGGGATGACGAAAATAATGTGTAACAGTAGAAAAATGGATGGTGAGGTTACAATAAGCAAAACACAGTAATAATCAGCTTGTTATGGGCTTGAATAATCACAATTGGAAAATGTGTTCCCAGTGAGACATGCGACGGACTAAATAGACAACGTTGTATCGAACTCCTCCAATGGGTAAGAGTGCCTCAATAAATGCAATTCCATCTATTATGGTGTGGTCCCAATGGTTCAATGGAGAACGCTCTGGCAATAACTATGTTTATAGTTGTTATGAAGAGTCGTTCTAACGGTCGGTACTCCTCGAACAGTCATATTTCTTCGTCGTGATGAAGTGTCAATCTGTGTTGTTCTATTATTCCTATGAGGTTCAAGTTCTACAAGCCTTCCTTCTCCGAAGTCCTCTCTAGCACCTATTGCAATTTTTCTATCTTTGCTTTCTTCTTACTAAGATTTCTATCTTTCTTTCCTGTGATCTGCATCTATGGATTCCTCTTTCCATTCTTGTTCTTATCTCCTCTTGGCATAGTAACTCCACATTGTTGAGGGTCTTTCACAAGGTTCGAGGATAATACTTCTTCTCTTATTGTTTCTGGAGTAGGTGCTCTACTCTCCTATATGGATAAGTTCCCTAAGTCTTCTTGCATTCTTTCAACTTTGACAACTAGGTTTCTGGCCCTCAGTTTCTTTGACTTGTCCTCCTATTCTTCTAGTAAGCGCGTTATTCTTCTAACCGTGAAATCCCTTAATTCTTGATTTTTCTGTTCTAGGGCTTCCTCTTTCTCTTTCCTTTAGATCTGATCTTTCTCAATCTAAGTCCTTCCTAACAAAAGTGCAAAGGGAGTGTTGTTCTCAGCAAACTTAATGACCTCAAATTCTTCTTTTGTCGATGCTCCATGAGAAATCATAGGTACATGGGTAAGTCTTCCACATAGAGTTATCAACTTTCCTTTAAACAATCATATTCCTCCTAGTGAGGGAACCATAGCAGGCTTTCCTAAGATCTCCCAATTACTTTTTTTCATAATGTTCACCTATGTTTCTGCATCCAATACACAGTCTATGTCGAAGTCTCCTATGCTTGCTTCTATGCACTCTTTCTCTTTTAAAATCTTCGATAAACTGATGTCTTTGTGATCATTCAGTGTTTCTTTCATCTGCAATAATATAGACTCTAATTCTTTCTGGTTATTTAGCATATTCTTAGTCTCTTGACCTTCCTCGGGGTTTTCTTGTCTCATATTCATCTTTTCAACTTTAGCAATCATTCTAGGGAAATCCAAACTTCATGTCCAGTAGATTTACAGGAAAGAAAAATAGGACTTCTATCGGGGCATTCCTTAGCAAGATTTCTCGATCTTCTACAATTATAACAAAGATAAATCCTCTCTTTTTCATAAACGATCCCCAACCCTTCTTGTACTATGCACTGGGATCACAACGATGGACCTACAAAAAATTATTTCTAGCATCCTGCATCCACTTGTTAGTCCAACAATTCTTTTTATGCATCGAGATAACATATCTTCCACTATTTTTATCAGATCTATTCATATCATATCTTCTTTCTTCTAGACATGCCCTAGTTTTCAGACTAGGACCAAATCTATCAAGCATACCTAGATCCATTTTTTCGAAGAAAAAATTTCCACTTATCTTACCTTTATCAGAGCACAAAGCTTTAATATCTTACCTATTTTATTTAGATCGGACTTATCTTATTAGCATGAAGCTTCACAAGTCAAGTAGAGTACTGTGCACTACAAAAATAGATCTACGCACAAATATTTCTCTTTTCCTCAGTTCCCAGCAATCACAGTTTCAGGTCCCGACAACAGAACCATTTGTTGGCACAGGGGCAGACCCAAGGTTCAATGCTACAACAACACACCAACAAAACCCTAACTACCGATCCTTTTGGAAACACCTGCGAAATAGATGAACTCTCACCCGAGGTAGAGGCAGGGGGGTTGTAGGACTCAAGTGTGTACAACCTAGCTGGGACACAGATCTATGATCACAGTTCTTAATAGATCTCTTAGCAGTTAACATTCATTAGCATTTAACCTTTATTCACATCATAGGAAAAACCCTAATTACATAGCAGTGAAGTATTCAACAATATCTAACACACCCAATCACTTAGCACTTAGAAATAGAATAGATCTAGCATTCATTCACATTACTAAGAACTAAGCTACTATATCAGATGCATCTAACATACATAAAGATGACAACATAAATGACATCAATCACACAAAGCAACCATAACAGAGGATATATGTGGTTCACCCCCAGTGTGGGGCTACGTCCACCAACTCTTTGTCTTCTTTATTATCTTTTGTCAATATCCTTACATGCACAGAGCCTCAAAACCAACTCCGCATAGGACAGGAGATATGTGTGCACCTTTCCCGATCCTCCTTCCCCAAGCTAGGTCATAGTACAAATCCTTTACACGACCTATTACAATTTCTTGCTCTTAGCTCTGCAAGTCTTACACAATATGCACAGAGTGTTCACAACTATTCTCACTTAGATAACATTAGTACTAAGCCATCGGCATATCTTACATCACCTAGATACTTATTTATACATTACACAATAGGCCTAAACATGGGTAAACCCATGGGCTGACATCCCATACCCATTACATAAACCCTAAACCCAAAAATCTCGCAAAAGTGGATGAGATCCCACGATATCTACTTCGTCTGGCACTCCATCTTCAACCAGCCTGTCGAAGTCCCAAAGTTGGTCAAACATGATCAGCGTTTCCAAAAAACCTGGTCAAGGGCCAACAACTATCAAAAAAAGGGTTTTTTAGAAGGAATCCTTAGCATTTGTTTTGTCTGTACTTCCTCGATTTACACACACACACATATATGTTGGACATCAGGGTAAGTCCTATCTTGCATGAATTTGGAGTTGAGTGTGTAGGTCATAATGGGATCTGTATCACTCTTAAAATACTATCACAACTCTCCACTTCAACCCAAGGAGATTCATGATCTACAACAACAAATTCAAGTTGTGCTCTCTTCCTCCTCCTCCAATTTTCAACATTGAGGTTTAGATCTTACTATATGAATTGTCGATCAATTATCCCTAGTTAGTTGGTTTGTTTTCCTTTGCTAAGTTTTTGGTAAAATTTAATATGAAACCTTATTCAATTACCCTAATCACTTATGTCCCTATGTTATCATTAACAAGACCTTAAATTCCTATTAATTTAGTGTCTTACCTCTTCATTATTATGGTTTTTGTCTTACCTTATGGTTTCTTGGTTGGTCTTAATACAAGTGGTGACTCCACTCTCTTCTCTTTCCTCATTAATAGTGTGTGTGTGTGTTTGGGTGGGTGGGTGGTGTTATATCCAAACCCTAATGATGAATGTGGTATCACAACATCCATACATTTTCTACATTTTGTCAACTCTGTTAGAGATTTCCTCTCAAACCTTCCTTCTTTCAAGTGAAGGATCTCTCATCCATTTTTCTCTTCTCTATTTTCCTTGCCCTTTGGACTATAGATTCCTCTTATTTTCCTCTTCCTATCTCTTATTTTCCTAGATCTATCTATCCCAAGGTTAATCATTTCTATTCTCAAAATATGTTTAATGTATATCACCTCACTCAAATGAGTATCGTTATCATTCCTTTGAGTAGTCACCCAAGCACTCATACAACAATTCCAACCAAACCTTGTAACATAGGAGGACCAACCCCTTACTATGTCAAACAAGTTAACCATAGAGGATACCCACCACTTCCTCCCAGCATGACACCCTTCATTGTTTCTAACCAAGTTTATCATACAACATGTGCCCCTCTTAGTCAAGCAAACATACAACCTCCTACCATTAGGGGATTTTTCACTACCTATTGTCTAAGCAGATCCCTTAGTGAATGAGTTAGTTTCATCAACAATTATAAGGATAGATGCCTATATGAATCCCCCTAGGTATTTCATGTGTATTGAAAATAAATGGTAAAGATCGAGAGAAGAACCTGATTACACACTAGTTTTCCTTAGCTCTTGTGTGAGCTCCAATTGGTTCTATTCCAATTCACACTTTTCATCAATATACATGAACACAAAGAAAACAAATAGAACCTTCCTCATTCTTCACTTACCATGATCAATAATATAAATTTATATGCAGATAAAAATCCTAATTTTCTTTTTAAGAAATTAAGTCCCCAATCAAAACCTCATTCAAATATGATAAATAACCAATGAAATATAGAAAAAAAAAATCGGGGGGTGGGGTGTGCGGGAGATAGATGTATATATTCAATAATGAAGAAGTGATAATAAGTTTTATACCTAATTATTTCTATTGTACTTCCTTATCCAAAGTTTGAGTCCTCTACTTAGCCACAAGTCTTTATCTATCTACCAATATGATCTTTAAACTTACTATGATTAAGTAGACAATTGAATGCTTGATTGAATTTCACTCAAGATCTGATCTCTACCATGAGAACTAATACTTAGATCTCTCTTAGAAAAGGTATAATTATGACCAAATATATGTTTCGAATGATTTCTCCAGCATAAAGGAACTTTCAATTTACTTCTCTACCCCTTGTTGAAGTCCCTAGGCCTCTTATTTATAGGATATGGAGGCAATGAGCTCGAAAATGGGTGAAATACATGATATGTACATGTTATCCATGCATAATTTCCACTCAAAGTTTTTGCAACCCGTTCTTTCTTTCCTTTTTCAATGCCTTCTGAGCTTGTCATGTTTTCCTCATTGAAGGGTAGTGATTGGTTTCATTTATTGTTTGGAAAAGTGTAGTTGGCCACATTTGTTTCTAGGAACAAGCATGAATAAAAGGTAAAATATTTGGGGAAACTCTATATAAATATGTCAAACTTTGGAAAAATGATGTGGTTTGGCTCAACTTGGCTTAGTTTAATCCAAGGTGCCAAATATCAATATAATAGATGACCCATAATATATGAGTTTGGAAGGGGATCTAATGGTTGAAATACATTATACAAGTAGAGGATGCTAATGAGTGAGATAAGGAGTCTAGTAGTCCAAGGATACAAACAGTACCTTCAAGTAAAGACCAAAACATTAGATATATAAATTTCCCCAAGGAATACATACTCGTGCTCAATTGTAAAAGAAGCATGGTTTCCAAATTGAGTACACTATGGATCCATGAAGTATATAAAATGTAAAATCATGGTGACAAGAAAAGATACAGTGTTGATCCATGTCAAATATAAGATCACATCCATGAGAAAATACAAAGTCGATCTATGCCGCAATCTACATCAAGAGAATAATAACATTACAGGAAGTGTGAAACTGGTCCTTAGAGTACTCATTAGATAGTGGTAAAATATGTGCAAATCAGGTGGCTAGCACCAAAAATGGGATACCAACATAGTCAAAGGTCTTCAATCCAAACTACGTGATCATATGAATCTACATAATGTGAATAAATGATTTGAATTTGAGCATAGTAGAAATCATCTAATCACCAACCACTGATATATATTGTTAATAGACATGGCATAACACATTGATAATGAAAAGGGACCCCGAGATACAAAATACAATATAATAAGTGTCAATAAATGATCTAACATCAAACACTTGTAGAATAAATCAAGAAGGGTTCATTGGGGTATTCCCACTATCGATTGTGAGGAAAATTGGAACTACTGATTGCAAGATCCATGGTACTATCAAGATCTCTAAACCTATTTCCTAGAAAATGATTTGGCATCAATAGGAAGAGACATGTTGGAAGGAGAGCATTTGGGAATCCCCTATCACTCGACATGAAATAGGAACTAGTAATCTAATCTGATAACTTTGGAACTATAATTGTAGTAAGAAAACCACCAAGTACAATCTAATATAGAGAAGGTTGACATAAATGGTTAAAAGATCTACAGAAATATTGACACATGATAAAAATTCCCTTGAACATTAGCATGAAATAGTGAGGACTTGGATAGCAACTAATGCCAAAAGGACCAATGACATAAAGCTACAACACAAGAAGCATTGAATCACTCTCCATAAGGATTAGAAGAATCACCAATCAGAGGAGTAAAAACTCAAAATCATGGTACAACTCCTAAGGAAATATTAAATACCAGTTGTAAGAGATTGACACAAACAAGTGTTATGTCTAATAGTGAAAAATACTAAGGACTACCAATTCAACTGTATAAATAACAAAGATCAATATTATTTCCCCTCTTTTGCATTTTGTGATATTTTAATTTTTATTTATTTTTCATGTTTTTCAAAGCACAGTGGATAAGATGAGCACCTCAAGGGAATGCAATGAAATTACAAGCATATGGAATAGACCTATGCAAAACAAATGGAGAAAAGGTGTTGGGAAAATTGTGTACACTCATAGATGTCTTCTCCGAGGATAAAGGTAAAAAACAAAATATGCAATTGATGTAAATGGTTAAGCAAGAAAAGTGAATGTAATGATGGTAAGCAAATGGAACCAAACAACATCATAGAAATGTGCACAAGTGTGCAAGCGACAATAAGAAAATGCAAATGTAAATCAACAAAAATAATGGGCTCCCACCATGAAATGGTATGAAAAAAAGAGAGGCATGCAGTCTCAAATTCCAAGTCATAGTGGGACTAATAGGGCTCTCGAGCCCAAAAGGAAAACTTAGCATGGGCACCAAATGGAAAAAATGGTGCTAACTAGAGCATCCCATGGAGGGTAGGCACTATTGAAAAAGTTGTGACTTTACAAGAGATATGAATGGGGAATGCTACAACTTGATGGGATACACCCTAAGGCATAATTTCAGCTCCATTTCAAGTTAAAAGTGTAAGATAAATTTGTGTATCACTATGTGCCAGTTTAAAAAAAAAATACCTCAAAATTCTAGAAGGTTGATGCATTAAAACGTCAAAGTGATGTCTCTGTAGTCCCAAAAAGATTGTGTAAAACACCTAATCCAATTAGTAAAAAATGATATAAAGCTCTGACATCAAATTTAATGCATGAAAAGGAACTCAGAAATGGTTTTTTGCATAACAAAGGTCGCAAATGGTGTTTCTGGGCCAAAAAATGGCATAAAAACTTGGTTAAATAAGGAAAAAGTTGTGTGTTACTCTTTTACATCGTAGATTTGAACCTTTAGTGAAAAAAAATACCATTAAAGTTTCTAGTGTGTATTGTGGGAGACTCAATCGATGATTTTACAATTCATCTAGACCAAGTAGGACTGCATATCATGCTTTTCATTTATATCCATTCAATTTTATTTATTTATTTTTACTAAGTGTCAAACCCCGCTTGGCATGCACATGTCTGGATGTGGGTTTGACATCTAACAGTTGTAGCTAGACATCCTTGGTCACGATTTTTGAATGGGAAAAGTGTATTCATCTACACCTATTGCCAAGAATAGGCATGGCCAATCCTTAAGAAGGGAAAAAATGAAAAATTCAAAATTGCGTCTAATGTACTTTTTCCTTATGGATTTTGTAGGATCAATCAGGATGATTAAGTGAAAGGAAACATAGCATGAGGATGCAAATATATTTTCACTTAAGGAACATCCAACACTAGATGCATTATGTGATTATGGGATTTTGAAGTTTTTCAAAAACCAAAACATGCATAGTTAGGGAATGCTACTACAAATGTTGGTAAAATTATAAGATCTAGAGGACCAGATTGATCTTCTAAATGGGTCATGATATTATTCATTTATATTTAAAGTAAATTTACTTCCTTACAGGTCTATCCTAGTGAGGAGAGTCGATAGTCTTGAAAGGAGGGGATTGAGGCAGTGTTGCAAGTACAATAACTCACTATATTGTGGCACATTGTAGACCCAGGGCCAAAACAAGTAGAAACCAACTACAAATCAAAGACATTTGAGAGTTTATTTTGAAGAACAAAATGTTCACCATTACTCAGGTAACAATACTGATAGTAGAACAAAATTTGTGAGCCCATATGCATTATGATTTAGAGTGTCTATATCTGATAATATATGACTGGTGTTCTAGACTTGTAGTAAACATGAGGGACCACCTACCACAATGCAAGATAGGGAAACAAAATAAAATTGGTTATGCCTCGATTTTGTGTGCTTCATTTCTAGAGAGAGTGTCAGTGATGCAATCACAAGTGTCAACTCCACTCAGTAGGCCTAGAAAGACCAAGATACAGAGGTTGAAAGACCTCATGGCCCATCTTGGAGGCAATTTATCTATGGTGACATTTGATTAGGAATTATTCAACTGATGGGATGAGTAGATCATAATCATTAAGGATTAGCCATATGTTGGGACAAATTTTTGATAGGATCGATAATTTACATTACCCCTAAGAGCTAGTGGGGCCCTATTGGTTAGAAATAACATTTTTTATTTTTAGGAATTTTTAGGAGCTTTGAAAATTAATGTACTTTTTGGTATGCAATGTTGTTAATATTATCAATGGTGAACTAACACAAATGTAGGTCCGGTGCGGCTGGTGAGAGTGCCCTCAAACTGCCACAAAGATAGAGAGGAGGAGTATCTAAACAAGGATGAGGATGATGTAAATGATGTTAAATACCTTTGGTAGGTGCAAAGAAACATGGAGGGATTGACCATGGGAGTGCCCATGATTTAGGTGCATGATGTACCCAAATGGTTGCCGTGACATGTGGTGGTGGTACCATGACCATTATTTTGACTACCAAGGTGAGTGGCCAATGAGATAGTGTATTATCATGAGGCACATGAGCCTCAACCTTGAAAGGATCAACCATTATCCCATAGTTGGATATGATGAACCCAATAAATATCCTAGATATCACGCAAAATATTTGTTTATGTGGATTTGAATGAATTGTTTAGTACCAACATCAAGTAAACATGACACAAAGGTTATCTAGATGGTCAACCCACCTCTTGGACCGAAAAACTAGGTCATCTGGATATGCTTCAACAATATGTTTGATGTCATGGAAAGCATAGGACATGGCCTTCTATAAGTTAGATCCATCAATTTTTAGACTAAACAACATCTTGTGATAAGAAAATGTAACCCATGGATAGAAAAAAGTGGATTTTCTCTAATCTTCCATTTTAATTTGTATCTAATTATAGTTGGACAAACCATCCATGAAAGAAAATATTTCATTGATAGCACATTCATCGATAATCTAATCAATGAATGGGGTGGGATAATTATCCTTTGGATAATTTTTGTGGAGCTCCATAAAATTAGTACATACTCGAATGGTACCCTGCTTCTTATCGACGAGAAATGGGTTGGACACCCAGTCAATCAAGGGAATTGTGTAGATCAAGATAATGTGAAGCAATTTCCACTTCTTCCTTAATGGCCACTACTTTCTTAGGATTAACTAGCCATATTTTTTTCCAAAGAGGCTTAACATTATCGAATGTTTTGATCTCATGTTCAAAAATCCAATGATATATGTCAAAATTTTTTTAATAGGACCGAAAGAATTGTTCTGAAATTATTTGAAGAGAGAGGTATAAATTTCAATCTCATCAAGAGAACAATCTACTACAATCGATATGTTTTTGACAATACCAGGTTTCACATGGATGTCGATGGGTATTGTTTTAGAAATTTTCACTAAATTACCTTATGCAAACATAACTTGATTAAGGATAGGGCATTGGTACCACTCAAGAGAAAAATGGTTGATAGTGCACATATTCCCAAGTTCATTCAGACTCTATCATTTCTTCTAATATAGCCCTGTTAGAAGGCATAACAACATCTAATTAGTCATGAGAGCTAGGAGAGTTGACGACCCTTGTGGGTGAATTTGATTGATCGTACTTCACCCATGAGTGAAGATTTTGATCAGGATCTACATAGGCGATTAGAATATATTGATAAGTAATTTCATCCATAATCAAAGGCATACTCAGCCATAAATATCCAACCTCAATGGGATGGGGCATCACAGATGGATATTTTTCAACAATAAAATATTCGAAGTGGGATTATTGCAAAGGCACAGAATCTACAACCAAATATGATGTAGAGGTAAGATAAAGAGAATTAGTGACACTAGAGGATATCGCATATATAGGGGGAAATTCTATGTAACATACTAGTAGAGGGAGGGTGAAGGTACCCACAAGTTATGAATATTTAAACATACCTACGCTAATACTACAAAACATGTCCTAGAAATCATCCATAAAGGGAATGTTTGTTTCGGAGTTGGTCTTGGAGTCAGGCGTATAGCAAAATAACTAGTTAATGGTGACCACTTTAACTTAATGAGGAAACCAGATCGCTCGGAATATCAAATACACAACTGATGTCATTTCATGTGAACAACTACACCCCAAGAGAATATTAGAATCAAGAGGTGCATCCACAACTTCTACTTGTATTCAAACAATCTTGCCACCCAACTCAATTGGGAATGAAGTGATGATTCCATAAGGCTTAAAACAATGAACATCAAATTATTTCAAAATTGTGGCTAATAGAACAAGATTTAGGGAACCTAAATCTCTATAATAGGACAAGGAATTGACATAGGTTGAGGCTCAGTCATCAAAGACACATCTAAAGATGCACGTTTCGCACAACAAAACTTGAATTTGAAACATAATTTGCTAAGGAAGTTGAGGCCTTGCCTGGACAAGATTGAAAGTAATAAAACAATCATTTGAAGAATCATTACTACCAATAGTGGTTAACAATGCTTCATGTTGCACATGGTATCTCTAGAGGACTTCTAGAGCAGACATGGTGCAAGGTGCCTAAGCTAAGTCTTCCACAATATTGTAGTTTTATGTAGCTCAAGCATTTGGATTATGCACGGACCTTCTTGAAATACTTTCAAGGGGTGAGACAGTGTATCATTAGACGGGTTCTCTATTTGTAGAGGGTCATTGGGATATGAAAAAGATGGTTCTTTTGCAGTAGATCCATTCTCAGGAGCATTGCAATTACAAGCTTGGGTCTATACATAAACGTCTTATTCACACATATGAATGTTGGCACTTGATTTATTTCCCCCTTGAAGGGGATTTCCTTGGTTTTCCCCTTGTGAAGGTATAGGACCAGAAGAAACCATTTGTTGTTACTACAAAGGGAATGGATCTATTAGGAATGTGGGTTGTTTTTGGACTCCCCATTGGGCCATATATTAGTGAATCTCATCCATTTCAAGACATTGATGGGTAAGATGGTCTCTAGTGCAAATTTTGTAAGGAAACCTTGGTTTTTTCTTTTCCTTAGTGTCCCTGACAACAAATAAATTAGAATGTTTGGATTCTAGGCAACCCCTTGCCTAAGATTGGATTTTTTCTTTTTATTATTCTTATTTTTACCTCCAGATTGCATATTGTTCCTCGAATTCATTAACTGAACTGAATGAATGTCAAAGGTTTCAGTAGTGTCTGAGGCATTTTTTGAAATGAGCATAGTTGTAGATGGATTATAATTTTTCCCATATGGTATGTCAATTGTTTAATAGTTGAATGATTGAAAAAACCAATCACACCATCAACATGAGGTCCCAGAGTAGGTTTCAAGGGGTCATTTGATGATTGAGGTGCATAAGGTATCAACTCATAGACCATGTCGAACTGAGATAAAATCAAGTCTAACTATTGAGCTCGCAAAAATATGTATTCCTTAGTGAAGGCCCCTAACTTAACAACATATTTTGCAATGTTTGGTAGTAAATATTTCACAAACTACTATGGTAGAAATTGATCCAAGATTTCATCTTTGATAACTTTGTGCCACTACCTCCATTCAAGAATGTGGTCAGAACTGTGCATGAAGATACTCTAATGCAGTGATGTCAAGAGTTCAATTCTAGTTTCGGTGTGGATAGGCAACCACAAATGTGTCAAAAAATCCATAGCCAATAATGATAAGTCATGAAAAGAAATGCAAGGCAAATCAGTGTACCATTTGGATGCACTCCCAATTAATGTTATTTGGAAAAGGCACAATCAAATACTATCTTCCATCAAGGATTTGGATGAGCACTAGAGGTAAAATTCATAACATGCATAGAAGAGTCTTCTCCAAATTTTTCATCAAACTTGGTGATGTCCAAAGGTAGTTTAGTAGGAATGACCAACTATAAAAGGTGATGGTGGATGGGATCATTTTCAGCTACAATAGGTTAGGTAAATTCAAGGTTGTCAAAAAGGGAAATCGAGTATAAGAAAATGAGCTTTAATGACTAAAGGAAGTGCTTGACATCCCACTATGTTCCATACCACTACCAAAACTATTTCCCTCTAGGACATTGTTTCCCCCTGGAACATGTGTATTATTGGTTGAAGGGATGTAACTCAAAGGATTATTCCAACCAAAGGAAAACTTGCATTTGGAATTTGTGAACTACCTATGAATATGTCAGATATAGGTGTAGACTCACTTCCGATACTAAATATAAGGGTGTTCCTACCACCTCAAGAGAAGCTAGAATGAGGCACCTGAGTGATTATTGTACGCATACTAAAAGTGGAAAGACCTTAAGAAGGAATTCTTGGATTGAATGATGGCATACCCCAAATAGGATCATTGAATGTCTAAGGTACATGGATAGAAGGACTAATCCCACTAAATGGTGGCATGAAGGGGCCATTGGTATCTCCTCTAAACATGTTAGAAATAGTGGGATTAGGTCCTCCTACACTAGATGAACCAATAACACCTAACATTGCAGATAGGTCACAAAAGAAAGAGAAAGGATCACTAAAAGGAGGTTGACCCAACTTAACAAGCAAAGGATCGTTAAGATTTTTCAAATGAGGATTGCAATTAACCAAATGATTTTCAGCAATGACTTCGATGTCCAGGTGGGGTAACCCTTATTAAGTGTGAGTATGAACCTCTTTTATTGTGTTAATGTGGGTGTCATCCTATGAAACATAGGGAATGGTGTCGGGAATGATCATTTGTCACCAAAATATTGGAAGTTCATCAATCTCAAGAGGAGAGCCTTGTTGCCTCCTAAAACAGTGATTAGGTTGGTCATCCATCATGAAGGTTATGGTTCAAACAAGGAGTTTACAATAAAATAATAGTCCAACCTGTGGCCAAATAGACAAAAAGAAACATACAACACACCCTAAAAAACTACAAACAATAGTAAATAAACAATCTTGAGCTAAAGGGCCTTCTGGAGACTAGTCTAGGAGGATGAGGACCCAAAACTAACCAACAAAGATGCAATAGATAGTTATAGTAACCCTCATGAAACAATCATCCAAGGTGCAAGTACCCTCATGAAGATGGTCACTCTGCAGGTACTTCCTACTTACAATCAAGTACTTCCCAATTACTATTTATAGTCAAGTACTTCCCACTTATAGTCACTTGTGAGAAATATTAGGAAAAGAAACTATTGTTACCACTTCGCAATTGACACTCAAGTAGAATATTAATGTGTCAAGCATCTTCATATGTGTAGGGAATACAAGACTAATTCCTCAACTTGAAAATCTATAAAGAAATAGTGTCACCTCAAGGACTTAAAAATTCTACCAGAGCCCACATGCATTCATAGCCCACTAAACATGCAATTGGGGATAACATCTATACTTTCCTATCTTGACCTAGTGCTTAACATGTGTGTTAGGTTCAATTTACTAACAAATTCTCTTTCCTACAAAAGAATTTTACACTCTTTGTAACATCCCTAGTTTTAATCCCCTCAAATTACGATGTAATTATGTAAATGAGATTTAGGCTAGTGAGTCGATATGATTTAGGACAGATAACATGTATGGATTTATATGGCTAAGGGATAAGATATGTAAATTGTATAATGAATTTATTAATAAAAATAATAATCATTGGCTACGATACGAGAGGGACGATGAGAATGGGGGGGCTATGATTCCACAAGAGAGGTGGCTAGAGGGCGGTCCAAGGTGAAACCCATGTCATTTTCCTGAGTTAAAATGTATTTACCATCTAATCCTTCTTTGACTTACTAAACACTCGATCATTGAATTCATGTAAGAGGTTGGGTGAGGAAGTCACCTCCCCTAGCTATTGATTGTTAGGATATTTAGACACTTAGGAGTTATTTAAGATCTACTTGGACTAATGTGTCATTAGATAAAAGTGTGTTTCTTTAGTATGCATTAGTATGCATTTGTAGTTAGGAAATCTGACGTTCACGATATGTTCTTGACATAGAGTGATCTAACAGTTCATATTCTTCTGGATCTTAACGATCATTGATATGTGGCTTAACACTTGATTGGTTCATGATATCTATTTAAAGAGAATGGAAGGTCATTTGTCCATGATCGATTGTGAGAAAATCTTATATAAAATCTCTCTGTAATCTTTTTCTTTTGCATTAATAAACTGCTCCAAGTGGTTGCATTGGCTGGGGTCGTGGATGTTTCCCCGTAGGGTTTTACCACGTCAAAACATTGGTGTGTTGATCTTTGATCTAGCTGTGTGAGTGGTTAATGAAGGTATTCATCCTCTATTGGAATACATGTGTTGTAAAACATGGTATTAGATCTTTTTTGAAGACTCGCTCCTGTTGTAGATCGAGATCGTGAAGCCGATTTTCCTCATATCCATTTTTTGTCATTTTCGTACATTTATGGGCTGAGAGGATTGTTCCATTGCATCTGGAGCACTTGTTTCAATCAAGAACACTTTTCATTTCACTCGAAAAGGTTTCTGTTTGCCCAAAATACAACCATTTTAGTCAGATCCAGAGGTA
>JASDQU010210426.1:0-14556 GCA_032191745.1 Picea mariana
GCAGCAGCAAGTTTCAGTGTTTGGCTTGGATATCTCTTGGCTAGGGTTTGGACTATCTGATCAGCTTTTTGTGATGCGCTATCCTTGGGGAGAGATGCGCTGCTCTTTGTTTGGCTATCTAGCCTAGGGTTTGCTTCTGGAGGAATTCTCAGGTCAAGGTTAAGGTGCTCGGAGGGAGGCTTCGGCCTGTGGTTGGGAGACGAGAATATCGTCGCGGTAAAACGAGCACACCATCTTATATATTCTAACAGAGGGCCCATCTTCTCTTTTCTTCAACGCCTCCACCTTGTCAGCAGCGGCATCCATCACCTCGGCTTGGTCCTATAGCAGAAGTGGATCTTGCTCCATGACGTAATGAGTCTGAGTATCATGGTATGTGTCACTCTGATCCTCAAAACCTTTGAATATGTGCATTTGATTCTTTTTGTTTCTAACGGGCGTGTGGATCTTATGCCTATCCACTTGACCATATCTGGGGGGAATGACAGGATGCCCTAGTAATCTTGTGCCCATAGGTTTTGAGTTGCCACTGGGGGGATTCATGAGACGCCATCATCCACTCCCACCATACTTACAACTTTCCATCTTTCTCCCGCTCATCCATCCCATTACACTAGTCCAGGCATTGGGTTGGCCAAATATTTAAGGGTTGTACCTTACCTTGTGGGAAGAAGGTGCTAAAGGCCCAGAGGATAAAAGCAGCTGGCAAAAGATAGAAGCCAAAGAACGAAACCTCGAGATGCTTCGCCCAGGGATCCCCAAGAAAGCAGTAAAAGGCTTCTTAGTAAGAAACAGAGGGACCCATAAAAAATAAATAAAACAAGACCTAGTTAGAGGATAAGGGGTCTCATCACGAGCCAACCTACTAGGTCCATGGGCATGTAGCAGTATGACACTACCAGCAGTTGGTCACCACGTCAGGGTAGTGGCTCTTGGTGGCATAGCCAAGAGAAAGGGGGTCTCATCATGAGCCAGCCTTCTCATTTCCGTGAAATGCTTGTGGATAACATTGCCACCACGGGTCACCATGCCAAGGCAGTGTCCCTTGACTAGCTTCTTGAAAGGAAAAGCAATAAGAATAAAGATAAAAGGCATGAATAGGCTTGGAAACATTTGCATCCATGACAGGTGTAGCTCACCCTCTACAGAGGCACCCACAAGTAAGCCATGCATTTCCATGCTATCACTGCACCCCTTGCCCAGACAACCCTTATCCACTTCACCCACTCACATGGCTTAGATTTGATCTCTCCCAAAAACACCTCACATCTAGTGAGCATTAGCCCAATAGGACGCCATGTCACTTCCTCCAAACTTGGCTTGCAGAATAGTATAATGTCTTTGAGCACTTGTCCGGGTAAAAGGGGTTTTATGCACATGTTTAATAAACTTGATGATTAGATGTGATTAACATTGCTATGATCCCTGTGACTTATGAGCCCATGGAGGGCGTATCTGTTGATGAGCGGGACCATACCCAATGGACAAGTACACTTATGGACAAGTACACATGGGGAGATGACTAGTTCAGACCTCCATGGGACTAAAAGCCCATCAGATGGATGTTGAGAGGCAGGGGGCAAAGACAGATCAAAGGGTTTGCACTGGAGAAGAGGAGGACGTTCCACCAGAGGCAGCTTAGCAGAGCCTTACCCAGGGGGGTTGTGCCCTTTCCACCAGGACGTTGGCCTTGGAAGGCCCATGACATCACCCAAGACACTCATGACGTCATCCAGTGCTTATGGAGGTCTTGGGAGGCAGTTGTGGCACGTGTGGCATGTTCTAAAGGCTCAAGGAGGCCTAACGTTTTGCTCCAGGACGCCAACGTTGCCCTAAAAGGGGCTAACGTCACCCTAAAAGGGCATGACATTTTCATTTATGCTTGATTTAGGGTTTTATCATAACATTTAATGTAAAAACAGTATTATTGTGTATTTTTGGCCTTGTCGACCTTTTGTGACCTAAAATTAAATTAAGATCATTGGTATGGTATAAGTAAGAGAGCTAAAACTCTCTTGTATTCATCATCTTTCACTCACACTTGTGTGAGGTCTGAAATTTGAGCCCTCGTTTAGGGTTTTTGGCTGAAATACTAGTGCGCACTTGTTGAAGGAGGCTCTTTTTGGTGATTTTTGGCAATTTTCTTGGTGGAAGGTTTATAACTAGGGTTTGGCTTGATGAATACATGGTAAATGTAAGTGAATTTCTGCAATACTTCCATTACTTGAATGGTTATAGTGTTTTACTTGCATTTTGTTAATGAAATTGTTGGAATAAACCCTAGGAAATAAGCACATGTTGGTGTCCTTATTTTAATTCCCTACTAGATTGTGCCAAGGAGCCATTTTACTTGTTGAAGACATTGCTAGGACCTTGCCGTTGCAACACCCTATCATTTTCTCTTCACCCTAGCCGATTTCACTTTGTTATTGAGCTTAAGAAGGAGGAAAACGTGTTAAGGCCTATGGTTGCCTACACCTTAGTAAACCGTTTTCCCCTGGGGTTTGATGGTTGAAGCCTTGGCTTACCAACACTTCACCATCAAATTCCTCTTGTCTTTGGCCCTACTATTATCTTATTGTTCCTTCAACTCTTGCCGCTACTTTTGACTCCATTTGCCCTCTGAATGCACTAGTCTTAGACTTCTTGTTTGAGTATTTTGATCACAACCTCTGAACTCTTTGAACAACTACCAATACCTTCTAACCCTAACCTACTAACTCTATTGTTGCCATTATCCATGTGATTTATAGTTATACTTGGCAACGTTTTAGCTTCTTTAAGCAATTGAAAGATTGGCTAATGCATAGTAGTCTTTGCTTCTGATCAATGTTGGTATTGTAACATTGATGATAAATCGTTCTTGTTCATTTTGAAGCTTCCTAAAATCATTTATTGTGAAGTAACGTATCGTTATTATTGCTACTATACATCATTGATTTGCTTCATCAATATTATCAGTCAATTGCTTTATTTGAGAAAGTCTCCAATTATATTAAGTACTAACTAGCAAGTGATCTTGCAAATATATAGTTTCTTGTTGCTTTGTTCCGGGCAGGTACATTTCTGGTTATTAGTATCTTTATTGGTTGTTTAGCCGGACTTTCTGATCGGTGGTGACTTGTGGGAGGGAAAATTTTACTTAGCCTTAAACTTTTGCCTTCTCAAAACCCCAGGTCATTGGGGACATCTCCCCTGCGCCTACCACCCTAAATAGAAAGAGACTTTCTGTTGAGGTGACAGTGATAGGATAGTCTCTCGTTGCGTCAGTTTGCCTTCATTTACCTTTCCTTTACATCCAAGTACAAACTGTGCGATAACATTTTGGCGCCATTGTCGGGGAACACTGAGTCAATTCTCCTTAAAGACGACACTTTTTCAGTAAGCCTTTCCTCAAGAATCTTTATCTTACAAGCTTACCCAGCGACTCCACTAAGGATGATTCCCTTATTTCTTTGATAATTTCAAGAAAATTATTTGGCGACTCCACTGATCACGAAGCCAACTATGACTTCTTAATGGGACCCAGGAAATTTCAAACCCCTAGACATGAGTAAAATCCCGGGATACCCTCGACAAATGCCCCCGAAGTACGAAAAGTGGCTCCCTAGATTCACTGGTGTGATGAGGAAAGAGTCGACTATCACATGAGTGATTTTTGGGCTTTCTTTCAACGTCATCCTATCAGTGATGATGCTGAAGATTTGGCAATGAAACTTTTCTCTACCACTCTTCATGGAAATGCTAAGAAATGGTATGATGATCTCCCTATTGCTAGCATCACTTCTATGGACCAGTTAGAAGAAACCTTTCTCAAAAGGTGGGGTATGAAATTGGAAGATATCCAAACATTACTAAAAGAACTCGAGTATGCAAAACAAACTGAAAATGAGACTGTCAAGGATTTCTGGGATAGGTTTGACAGATTGCTATATCAGATTCCTGGAAACCAACATCCTGAAGACAAGTACCTCCTGTATCTCTTTACCAATGCACTCTTGGTGCATTTAGGGTTCCTCCTAAGTAAGAAGAGGCCAAAAACACTCAACGAAGCTTATAACATGGCCATGCGAATAGAGGTAAATTTCTCCTTGTCCAAGTGAAAACACATTTTCTCTCTAGCGACCAAAATCAGTGACCTTCGTTTGGAAAGATTAGTTTCCCTTGAAACTTTTACCGTTGATTTCCAAGAGAAAGGGGAACAAATCATTGACCAACAAAATGCTAAGGGAAAATATCTTGATGAGGCTTTCCAACCCCACAGGGAAGGGAAAAGGATTGTTTAAGACACAGTTGAGGAGCTGGAACCAGAACAAAATGATGAAGTAACGACATGCCCTCCTCCTGATGAAGCCATCCACGAGCCTTTTCCCCCTGCACAAGAAGAAGAGAGTGAAGTTAGTCACTTTCCTTTTCAGAATCTTGACAACGCCTTCTGTTATGATTCAAAGAAGGAAGAAGAATTAGAATCCTTGAACAAAGTAGATCTTCCTTGTTGTACAATTGAAGATGAAGGGGCAACTCATGAGAATGAAACAATGATGCATACTAAAGACACCCAAGTCATCGAAGCTCCTGCACAAGAAGAAACGAACACAGGAAGTTACCCTCTTCTCCAAAACTCTGATAACTTTCTACTTTATGATTTGGGAATTGAGGAGGAGATAGATGAGCCCTTGAAGGTTTCAAATCCTTCATGTTATGATACAGACAGTGCCATGGTTAATAACATTGATGAGTTCATACATGTCGAAACACGTAAGTGGGATGTAGTTGGTTATGATATGGACCCCATTTACGACATTGAGAATCGTTTCCAAGTGTTGCCTTTACAGTTATCACAACAGGTTGCTCTTGATTTTGACCAATGGCAACAAGCAGATGATACGATTACCAATACTTTCCAAACACCCAAGGTTGACCTAGTCCCATATTTTCCTGATAGTTTTCGGTCATACCTTGAGGATTTTGATGAGTACTCCTCTGAGCACTTGGATTCATTCCATGAAGAGGATTATCAACCACCATTGTGCTCAGATCTTGGTGGGAGTAAAAACAACGTTTGCCTGAAGAAGGATTCTTGTGACAGCTTTCTCAAGCCACATCCGATTACTTTACCTTGTTGTGTCATTAAAGGTGTAGTTAGGAATTATGTCCTTTGCATTGAGTTTCCTCTGAGGCAAACCCTAGAGCTCAAAGGTAGGTTGAGTACCTCAAGAAAAAGTCTGCCATCTCAGCCTTTCAACCTTCCCTTAAGTTTTTGTCAGTCATCTTCTAGATCCTTGTCAATCCCTTCCAGTGTTTTAGATTATGAGGACATCCTAGGTACCCAATTTTCAGACCTTATGAGTCATTTTTTTGAACCTTTGACTTATCACGATCCCTTCCTGAAGTGGATTGAGCACTTTCCTCAAAGAATGACTTGGCATGATTTTATCCCTCCCACCCACCTCCATGAGTTAGACTTTATGGTTTCGATGATATGATAGATTCTCTAACCCATGTTATTTTTGTGCTTAACTTGTCACTGTTTTGGTTTATGATGAAGCACAGAGGCAGGTATTGCGAGACATTGCTAGGATGGTTTCACTGGTCATTTGACTACACCTAGCATTCAGTCGACAGGTAAGTACAAGTAAGTAGGCATTTGCATTCATTGTATATACCATTTGCATTTCATGGTAGAATAGTTTGCTTTAGCATTTGTACATATGCTTGCTTTCATTTTATATATATGAGCTGGGGGTGATATCACCACCCCAAATGATTGCTAACGGCTTTATGATTGAGATCAAGCAAGTTACAGGTTATGCCAGAGATGTTGACGTTCTCATGCGCTCTACGATGAGGACATGTCCCTGAGTTGGAGCCAGATGTTATCCCCAGTTTAGGGATAACTAAGGAGAATATGTCTCAAGGCCCACAGGACCTAGACATGAGTTCCGAGAGCCAGATCAACTTGAGCATGGCCCTGGAGGGCCATCTTCTCTTTTCTTCAGCGCCTCCACCTTGTCAGCAGCAGCGACATCCATCACCTCGACCTGGTCCTGTAGCAAAACTGGATCTTGCTCCATGAGGTAATGAGTCTGGGTATCATGGTATGTGTCACTCTGATCCTCAAAACCTTTGAATACGTGCATTTGATTCTTTTTGTTTCTAACGGGCACTTAGATCTTATGCCTATCCAGTTGACCATATCTGGGGGGAATGACAGGATGCCCTAGTAAGCTTGTGCCCATAGGTTTTGAGTTGCCACTGGAGAATTCATGAGAAGCCATCGCCCGCTCCCACCATACTTACCACTTTCCATCTTTCTCCCGCTCATCCATCCCATTACACCGGTCTGGGCATTGGGTTGGCCAAATATTTAAGGGTTGTACCTTACCTTGTGGGAAGAAGGTGCTAAAGGCCAGAGGGCAAAATCAGCTGGCAAAAGATAGAAGCCAAAGAATGAAACCTCGAGATGCTTCGCCCAAGGATCCCCGAGAAAGAAGTAAAAGGCTTCTCAGCAAGAAGCAGAGGGACCCATAAAAAATAAATAAAACAAGACCTAGTTAGAGGATAGGGGGTCTCATCACGAGCCAACCTATTAGGTCCATGGGCATGTAGCGGTATGAAACTACCAACAGCTGGTCACCACGTCAAGATAGTGGTTCTTGGTGGCATAGCCAAGAGAAAGGGGGTCTCATCACGAGCAAGCCTTCTCATTTCCGTGAAATGCTTGTGGATAACATTGCCACCACTGGTCACCACGTCAGGGCAGTGTCCCCTGACTAGCTTCTTGAAAGAAAAAGCAATAAGAATAAAGATAAAAGGCATGAATGGGCTTGGAAACATTTGCATCCATGACAGGTGCAACTCACCCTCTACAGAGGCACCCACAGGTAAGCCATGCATTTCCCTGCTATCATTGCACCCCTTGCCCAGACATCCCTTATCCACTTCACCGACTCACATGGCTTAGATTTTATCTCTCCCGAAAACACCCCACATCCAGTGAGAATTAGCCCAATAGGACGCCATGTCACTTCCACCAAACTTGGCTTGCAAATTAGTATAATGTCTTTGAGCACTTATGGGTAAAAGGGATTTTATGCACATGTTTAATAAACTTGATGATTAGATGTGATTAACATTGCTATGATCCCTGTGACTTATGAGCCCATGGAGGGCGTATCTGTTGATGAGCAGGACCATACCCGATGGACAAGTACACATGGGGAGATGATTAGTTCGGACCTCCATGGGGTTGAAATCCCATCAAATGGACGTTGAGACCCCGACAGGGGGCAAAGACAAATCAGAGGGTTTGCACCGGAGAAGAGGAGGACGTTCCACAAGAGGCAGCTTGGCAGAGCCTTACCCAGGGGGGTTGTGCCCTTTCCACCAGGACGTTGGCCTTGGAAGGCACCCAAGACACTCATGACATCATCCAATGCTTGTGGAGGTCTTGGGAGGCAATTGTGGCACGTGTGGCATGTTCCGGAGGCCCAAGGAGGCCTAACGTTTTGCTCCAAGAGGCCAATGTTGCCCTAAAAGGGCGTGACATCTTCACTTATGCTTGATTTAGGGTTTTATCATAACATTTAATGTAAAAACAGTATTATTGTGTATTTTTGTCCTTGTCGACCTTTTGTGACCTAAAATTAAATTAAGGTCATTGGTATGGTATAAGTAAGAGAGATAAAACTCTCTTTTATTCATCATCTTTCACTCACACTTGTGTGAGGTCTGAAATTTGCGCCCTCCTTTAGGGTTTTTGGCTGAAATACTAGTGCGCACTTGTTGAAGGAGGCTCTTTTTGGTGATTTTTGGCAATTTTCTTGGTGGAAGGTTTATAACTAGGGTTTGGCTTGATGAATACATGGTAACTATAAGTGAATTTCTGCAATCCTTCCATTACTTGAATGGTTATAGTGTTTTACTTTCATTTTGTTAATGAAATTATTGAAATAAACACTAGGAAACACCCCACACATAAAGAGAATTAGCCCAATAGGACGTCCTGAAAACCTCTCCAAACCTGGCTTGTAGAATAGGATAACGTCTTTGAGCACTTGTCTGGGAAAATGGGGGTTTTTATGCACATGTTCGGGTAACTTGATTTTTAGATGTGATTGTTATTGCTATAATCACTGTGACTTATGAGCCCATGGAGGGTGTACTTCTTGTTGCTGCAGGACCATACCCGATGGATAGGTACATATGGGGAGATGATTAGCTCGGACCTCCATAGGGCTAAAATCCCACCAGATGGATGTTGAGACCCCAACCAGGAGCAAAGAGATATCGGAGGCTTGCACCAAAGAAAAGGGAGGACGTTCCACAAGAGGCACTTTGGTAGGCCTGGACCCAGGGGGGTCTTGCCCTCCCACCATGATGTTGGCCCTTGAAGGCCCTTAACGTCATCATTCAGAGCCTTGGCATCATCCAGTTGAGGTATCTGGCATGAGGACAGCTTTGGCTGGCAAGTGTGGCAGTTCCTGAGGGGTTTTGAGCCCCAAAGTTTCACTTTGGAGGCCTAGCGTTCCAAGAGGGAGGCCAACGTCACCCTAGGAGGGGCATGATGTCACCCTAAAAAGATGAATTAAGGGTTTCATGTGTCAATTTTATGTAAAACTAGATTTTTCATGTAAACTGGCCATGTCGACCTTTTTTGACCTAAAATGTAATTAAAGGTCATTTGTATTGTATAAATAAGAGATCAAACTCTCATTTTTATTCATCATCTTTCATTCACACAAGTGTGAGGTCTGAAATTCGACCTCTTTAAAGGCTTATTGTCTGAACTAAGTGGTGCGCAACTCTTGGAGAGATCTTTTATTGGTGAATTTTTGCATTTTAATGGTGGAAAGTCTTCAACTAGGGCTTGTGACTAGATTATTCTTGGTGAATGTAAGTAGAAATCTGCAGTCCTTCTTTCTTTGAATGGTTATGGTATCTTTTACTTTTCATTTATGAGATTATGAAATTGCTAGTGTGAAACCCTATGCGAAAAGCACATGTTATTGTCCTTCTCTTAATAGCTCTCCACCTACTTGATTTTTCTAGAAGACACCTCCATTGAAGCATATGCTAGAGCCCTATCTTTGTAGCACTCTAGTACTATTGCTTCATTAAGCTCTTATTTTATTTCAAGCTTGACCAAAAGAAGAAGGAAAACCGCTAGGGCCTAGGGTTACCTACCTCCTAATAGCTTCTTTCTTCTAGGGTTTTGGATGATTGAGGCCTTAGGTCACTAACACCTCCACCATCCTCCCTCTTGTCTTTAGCTCACTCATTATCATTTGTTTCCCCGAAGATTGCCGCTGCAAAAGTGACTCCATTTACCCTAAAGGCACTAGTTCACACCTTACAATTGATTGATTGATGAAAACAACCTTCAAACCATCTACTTCAAGATCTCTACTAACCACTTTTAACCTTAGATTAGACTAATTTACTAACTATCTTCTTGTTGTTACAAAAGAAAGCTACAGCCATCTATGACAGCACTAAAAGCATCTTAAAAGCAAGTGTTAGAGCTGATTTTACATTGCCTTCTTTGCTTCCGACAAATACTAGCATATTGCCAATTTTAGCTTATCATTTTTGGTCATTATTGAAGCTTATTTAAGGTATAATTGTGAAGCTATCATTATATATACATTGATGTTATAAATATTTCTGTTGGTTCATCTTTTATATGAGCTTATTGCTTTTATTCAAATTCCATGGTTATATGAAGCACTAACATCAATTGGTACTTGCAAATAGTGTTTTTTTTGTTGTCTTGTTCTTGGCAAGTACACTAAAGAAATACTTTGTTTCATCTTATTAAAACCTTTGGGACTTTCTGATCAGAGTGACTTGTGAGAGGGGAAGAACTTTCTTAATACTACTACCTTTGCCTTCTTAAACCCCCAGGTCACTAAGGACGTCTCCCCTGGGCTACTACCCTTAAAGAGAAAGAGGTCTCTTATTTAGGTGACAGTGATAGGACAACCTCCTGTTACGCCAATTTATTTTTCACTTGCCTTTGTCTTTTGGGCATGTACAAATTGCGCGATAACAGGTCTATACCAAAATGGGAATACAGACAAGAAGTTGCATTAGAAGCACCAACTCCAACTTGTCAAGAAGTCCAATGAGGACACAGTTGTGAACTATCTTATGAAGATTACACAGATCCAAGATCTGCTTGTGGCCATCGGCGATAAGGTGGACGATGTTGAGTTGGTGAATGTGGCATTGAGAGGTCTTCCCAAGTCTTGGGAACCATTTGTGTAGGGGATCTGTACACGAAAGAAGTTACCAAACTTTGATAGACTATGGACTGATTGTATCCAGGAGGAAACTCGGTTAGTGTCTAGGGATGATATGGATGGTATGGTGAAGAGTAGCAGTGATGAAAACCAAGCCCTTGCAGCCCGCACTAGGAAGGGCAGAAGAGGTTTTCCAGGAAGAAGTTCTCCGAGGAGAAGGGCTTCTCCCCACAGAGAAGCATCTCCAAAGCCAAGACGAAAGAGGGATCTTAGCAAGATAAGATGTTTTGAGTGTCATGACTATGGTCATTATGCTTCACAGTGTCCACAACAGAAGGGAAGAGGAAGAAGGCAGCAGGGATCAGCAGCAGAGGTTGATGAGGTTGCAGACAGGTTCCAGTCGGAGATCTTGTTGGTCTTAGCCCTTTCAGGTTCAGTTTCCAGCAGGGGGACTTGGTTGGTGGTTAGCGAAGCATCTTGCCATATGACAGGTGCATGAGAGTTATTTGACACTTTCACAGAGACCGGCTCAAACTTGTGTGTGGAGCTTAGTACGGGAGCCAAGCATGCAGTACAAGCATCTGGTACAGGATCATTCTGATTGGAGACAGGTGAGGTGTAGAGAGTGTCAAATGTGTTATGGGTGCCAGAACTCAGGAGGAGTGTTCTCTCAGCCTCAAAGATCGAGAGGAAGGGCTACCACATATTATTTCGAGATGGACAGGTGTTATTTGTGACCAGACGATCTAGCTTCAGATCAACGATGGTTCTTGGAGTTAGAGAGGGAAACCTATATAGGCTGAGGGGCCAGCCTATGAGAGTTGTGGCCAACAGTAGCAAAGAGACAAATGAGGAGCAGGTGGCTCCACCAGTGGTGAGACAGATAGCTCCACCAGTGGTGAGGTAGGCAACCCTACCAGTAGCACAAGTTTAGAGGGAGAAGATAGCTCCACCAGTGGTGAGGCAGGCAGCCCCACCAGTAGCACAGGTTTAGAGGGAGTAGGTAGCTCCACCAGTGGTACAAGATCAGAGGGAGCCAAAGTTCAAAGTTAGGACCAAGGATAAATGACTTGCCCACGGCAACGGCGCCAAAGATGTTGCCGTCTGTTGGAACAAATATTGAAATTTTGGCTTTCGGTAGCTTAGGAAGAAAAAATTTATAGTGTTTAGCTACCGAAAGTGCAGACTTTCGATAGCTTAATCTCTAGTTTCATATGCCCTTAGTTGTCGAAAGTGTATCGGCCGAGACCAAGCATTAAAGCATCACGCATCAAGCCACATGGAGGAAGAGCTCACGAGGAGGCACGAAAAAAATGCAATAAACGGACATAAAATCACTATAATAAGGTTTCGCACAAATGCCACGTCACCATTTTAGGGTTTCGACCATCGGAGGTTCGGCCAACGTAAAGATTTTTAACCACTTCTCTGTTTCCCGAAACCCGAAATCCCGAAATCGGGTTTCAAGACTTTCGGTGGCTTACGGCGCTCCGAAATCGCACTGTTAGCCACCGAAAGCCAGGACTTTCGGCAGCTAAGATACCCTTGTTTTCGGCCTATTCGCCACCGAAATCGTAGATTTTTCCAGTGGATAAACTACCTCAGCAAAAAAACAGTTTTCTCAACCGTGGAGAGGCCATTTTGTGCGCTCAAATGGTCGATTGACATCTACAGATCCTAAGCTTTCCATTGGTGCATTCAGATTTGGATTTGGAGCTTGGGAAGGCAGTCAAAAGTCTCCCAAAAGATGAGGTTCGTGGCCTTTTTTACTGTGCTGAGTCATCATTTTCAAATAATGATTCTGAGCGACTCAAATATCATTTTTAGATACGGTCGGAGGTTTTTGTGCCTAACACATCAGAGATAAATGACCTCCCTCAGTTTTCCTACAGGTGTCACAGATTGGGAGAATCGAATCCATCTCCGAGCCCAAATTTTCGGATCTCAGAATTTCCCCGTTTGACACATGTTTTTGAAAGGCAGATCTGGGGAAAATGGAAATGGATCTCAGGAAACCGACAGAGGGTTTTGGTCAGAAAAAACTGATGAACAAAAACCTCTTTCATTTTATACACAGTTGTCATGATTCGAGAGAGACAGAACCATAACCGCAGCCCCAGTTTTCAGCAGTTTCGCCGATTTTCTATGGCAGAAAGTTTCCGAAATTGATGGTAACTGTTGTTATCTTTTGGGAGGATTTCAACCTCAATACCTACATGAAATGCCTGTTCATTTCTAGAGGGATTTCTTTTGGAATCCGAATCATTTTTCAGTTAATCGAAAGGGGGCAGAAGACATATATTATTGTATCTTCTTGAAGAAAAAAAAAGGGGGGGGAACAGCCCGAGAGCCTTTTGGAGGCTGGGTTTGTAATGCATTCCTTTTCAGCAAATATAGAACAGAGTACCAAGAGATTCTACTCCTTGTCACTGTCTAATTATGTCTTCTTCCTGTGTTATTGTTTCTGAAGTTTTCATCACTTCTCTTTCTTCCTTCCATTCATTAATTCAGCTTGTAATGGTTACAATTCAGTGATACTTCTGCTATAGTTAATTTAAAGCATTCCTTAAAGTGCAGTTTTTCCTCTGTTTTGCCGTGAGTAGAAGAAGACCTGCATCTTAATTGTTTTGCCTTATTTACAAGTTTTATTTTTTCATAGCTTTTCCTCTGTCTTGCTATGAGTAAGACAAGACCTGTGTTCAGATATTTGAAGTTTGGTGTTATTTCTTCCATTGAAATAAAGATTAGACCTACCAGAATTAGATACCTAACTCTTTGTTTTAGTCTTCTTCATCTCCTATCCTCTATCCATCTTATTTATTAAATCAATTAGACAAACGATGTCATGCCTCTTCGTTTCTGATCTATAAATGAGTGAAGGGCCTGTTTCAGACCTAGTTTTAGAAGCCTCTTATGACTGATCAATCAACAAATTTTATTTCATTTAAAATGTGCTAAGGCTTGGCTCTATTACAGCCTAGAGTCAACTCTTGCGACAACACCGTCCTTATACACACTTGCAAACGTGAGCTAAGTCCGGCTCACTTAGTGTGTCCTTGGAGGCACAATGCCTAGGTTCACAGGCCACGATGTCACTTTGATCGGAACCTCTTCCGTCTAGGCTTACTCCTAGGAAAGCCAAAGGGGGTAGACCTTAGTTACTAGATGTGTTAAAGTTAAGTTCTAGGAGTTAGTTTTAATTTTCTAAGGTTAGAGGGGATCTATCCTATGATGCAGAAGCAGCAAATGCAAGATGCAAGGGTTAGCATGTAAAGCAAGCTCTTTCCCTAGGTCAATTAAGACTAGTGCCTAGAAATTGGGCAAAGGGGTCAACTATGTTAAAGGGTTGTTCTTTACAAAATATTACAAGTTACTTACAAGTTTACAAAAGAATAAATCCAATGAAAGAATACCATATACAATTACTTACAATAAAGACTGTTAGGATACAAATCATACAAAGAAAGCTAACCACATTTAACTTCTTATGTGTGCAAGATATCAACGACTAAAGCATCACCAAATCTATGAGATCATCATCAACACGTTACATCATCAACACATTCCAAATATTTAGAAGATTTAAGCACAACGTTATAGAGATTACTGAAGATGATCCACACTCTTAGTTATTAAAAACCCCCAAGTAGCTTATTAGGTTTGGTCTAGGGTTTAATTATTAGACTTTCTTAAGATTTATCAAATTTTAATTAGCTTTCACCAAAGCCTCCTCCTCCTATTGTCAAATAACTGTTGGACGCTCAAGATAGTATGGCAACGAGGCCAACCCTTGCAGAACCAGTCAGCCCAAGACAAGAGTACTTCCCGGAGAGGACACACACCTGGTGCGCCACGGGGCAATCCCCTGCCACTACCCTCCGTTTTTTTCCTCAAACCCCGTTTTAGATGGTGAAGATGGTGGTCTAAGGTACCCTAAATATTCTATTAAGTATATAAGTTGATTAGGTAGAATTTTAGGTGATTATTAGAGTGTTTAGAAGATTTTAAGGCACTTGTTAGATGCAATTTAGTGATATGGCCGAAACTTAAATGAGCTTTTAACTGTGTTGCCTTAGGCTTATGCAATTCAAGTATATCAACACATGTAAAGCAAATAAAGAGATGGCTGAAAAAAAGATTTAGGTTATCACATGCACTTAAAGAGCTTGCTATGAAAGAAAAGCACTAGGGCAAGAACAACTTGCCTTCAAGAGAAAGAAAGTAAATTTAGTGCGTTTGCCTACTTAACCATTCACCATTTTCAAGCCCAAGCAAATGGCTTCCAATAGATATAAGCAATAGATGAGTGAAT